>JAPWTK010000985.1:0-109537 GCA_029963805.1 Aromia moschata
AGCATTTTTATAGCTGTAAGGAAAATTTCATGTAATAAATATATTTACAAACACACTATATCAGCAATGCATAAATCAAGTTTTAGCTTCATATTGCATTAAATACCTACATAAAAAATATTTAATTTAAAGAATGGCAATATCTACGCAGCAAAAGTATTCGTACTCCGTATGACCTCAGTGTCACCGGTATAACGGTGAGACCCCAGCTGTTAAGACTTCAGTCACAGTTTTCAGTTATACATTCAGACGAGTGTAAACAACTGTATGTTGTGTGAATCTGTTAAAATATTTCTAATTATAATGGGACGTAAATCAGAAACAACAGCACAGGAGAGACAAATGGCAGTACAGTGGCATTTAGAAGGCAAATCATATAAAGAAATAGGTGATTTGTTAAAAAGAAGCAAAAGTACTATACAATATATTATAAAAAGATATAACGAAAATCAAATAGTTTCCAATATGCCTATGTTATGTCCAAGACTATTAACTTCTCGAGAAGAGAAGGCAATACTGTGTGAAATAAAAAATGCCCTTCTACAAGTGCCCCAAAATTGGCGATATTAGTAAATAATCGTTTTAAAAAGCAAGTAAGTGCAGATACCTGCCGCCGGGTTTTAAAAAGGCACGATCTGCATGGTAGAGTATCTAGAAAAATCCCTTCATTAGTAAAGTAAATCGTCTAAAATGAATGAAAAGCATTTTTGCAAGGATCACACCTTTTGGGAACGAGTTTTATTTACTGATGAGAGTTAGTTCAACATTTTTCAGTCGGACTGCAGACGTTTAGTGTGGCGTAAGGTAAACCCTGAGTTTGAACCGAAAAATGTGTGTCCAAATTTTAAGCATGGAGGCGGTTCAATGATGGTGTGGGGAAGTATGAGTGCGAGTGGGACGGGGAATTTAGTTTTTATTGATGTCATTATGACTAAATTTACGTACTTAAACCTATTAAAAACAAATTTGCTATTAAGTGTCGTAAAATTGAATCTAGGAAATAATTATTGGTTCCAACAAGACAACGATCCAAAACACACTGCTTATATAGTGAGGCAATGAATTGTAGGTATACAATACTCCCCATCAGTTAATTACACCCCCTCAAAGCCCTAATTTAAATGCAATTGAGCATTTATGGTCGGAAATGAAATGACAGTTACGAAATTATGGAATAAAAGATAAAAACACTCTTAAACAGGCAATTACAAATGTATGGCAAAATATGGACCCTGATATCACACAAAAATTGGTAGCAAGCATACCTAAACGTTTGGAGGCTGTGATCGCAGCTAAAGGTGGACCAACCAAATACTAACTTGGCCAATTTCACCAAAAAATCCTGAAGTACGAATACTTTTGCGACCCGTGATTTTGCAATAGAGAATAATTTAGTTTTTATTTTCTAAATAGTAAATGATATGAAGTTCAAGTTTAATTTATGTAATACTTACACATGTATGTTTATAATAAAAATATTATGATTAATTATACTCACGCCCATTAAAAGAAAATTGTGGTTATTTACAATTCCCTGTAAAGTACGAATACTTTTGTAAGTAAGTAACTGTATTACCGTATTTACATGACAAATAAGTCAATCCATAGTAGGGACAGAACTTTTTGTTACGTACCAGGACCGCACTTACGTTCCGTGAAGTCAGCATAAAAAAGACTCAAAAAAGAACTCATTACATCACTCAATAAGTTCTTAGGATGATATACAGATGGCGCCACTATTGACAAATTCATATGATTTTTAGATAGTACCAACCTTCAACCGATATGTGTCAAAATTTCATGGCATTCCAACTCTTAGTTACAGTGGTTTTAGTGACGCTACAAAAACTGACAAGTACAAACATCCGATGAAGTTGAACGCTCTGGTCACCCAAATTCGGCAGTTATTCCAGAAAACATAAAAGAGATAGATGACACCTTAAAGTTATCAAAGAGCAGTGTATTCACTATTTTGCATGAATATTTGCCCATGACAGTTGGTACCGTGTTTTATCACTGTTGACGAAAAACAACAACGTGTTGATATGATTCAGAGCGTTGTTTAAAGCTAATAGCATTTATCTCTAATTGTTCGAATAGTTCTAGAACTGAACGAACACAAAACTATTTTATGTATGTATCTAATTTCTATATTTTAAGTAAGTACTGCCCTATTTCTCTATCAAACTGCTGAAATTACCGTTACATTTAACCATAAGTCGTTGAAACAGTGACATATTACGACAATCAGGAGATGCTGTTAAGCATTTGAATACTGTGTTATCTGTTAATAAGTGGTCTATTAAAGTTAAATAAATATACGGTTCTAAATAGCAAATATTTAAAAATATATATTTTTTACTTTAATGCCAGATGCCCGGGGCAGAGAGCCTCCAAGGGCCAGTTTTACCTAGTTTAGTTAACTTCAGATTAAGGATTAATTGGCAATTGAGGTAAAAGTAGTGTTTTTATAATGGATAGTTAATTTCATTGTTATAGTTAATTATCAGTTATTTTAATCGGTGGATAAAGGTTGAATTAACTTCTGATTATATAATTTTGAAACTGAAACCCACTGGAAGTAGGGTTTTTACATTAATGTCAAAGTTCACACACACGCAATGAATGGAATCCTTAAGTAATTAGATTTTAGTTAGAATACTTTGACAAAAACACTTTGTATTTTTTTTTTTAATATCCAAGAACACTGAAGAATACTGGCTTAGAGATTTTAAGTATTTTGTGGATAATTATCACGTGGCAGTACATTATTTAGCCGGATACCATGATGATTTTTAATTCTTTTCTCTGAAACTATCGTTGACCTTAGATAAAGTACTGCATAACTGAAAGAAAGTTATCTGAGGTTTTGAAAAAAAAAAAACTGTTGTAGTAGTCGGAACTACTTTTCTGACTTGAAATCAGAAGTCCACTGCAGTATGTACTTATAACAATTTAAGTCAAATTAGTAACCCTTCTTTTCGAGGAATAAAATTTGCAATTTAATTTTCATCTTTTTATCAAGTTTTTGTATCATTATATTTCATACATGATACTGTACATTTCAGCCATTACCACGACTGGTATTAATGTTATTACACGCAAAACAAGCAATAAGAAATGTAACTATAATAAAGAACGGATATGTTTAGAAACAGAACACAGAACATTATTAGTTTTCACTGAAGTTGATTTATTAGTTCAAATAACCATGAAAATTTGATATAATGATAAATTGCAGGATAGCCAACATTTTCATTTTACAGATTATGTGAAATTAGCTTATTAAACACTAATTTTTGAAGGTAAAACCCGAAGAAAATTAATTACAAGGTTACAATTATCTAATTAAAATTTTAAGTCGCAGTTGTAAAACTGGGCCTAAGGCTGTGTGCCGGTCACTGGATACCGCACGATTTGTGATGATTAGAGTCCGGAAAATGGGCCATAACGCAGAGTCGGCTCTATACAACTTTATAATAGTTAAAGTATAAACCGTGTTTTTTAAGCACGTATTTATTGCCCGTGTATACGTACGCCACTGATCGAACCTGGTAACGCACTAGTACCCCAGTCGCATACGGCAATACATGATACGCAATGCAGTTTAGCCATATCTCAAGCCGATGGTTAGTATTCTACATTACCTCGATGCGAGCGGATGGACGGTAAACGATGGTTGAGTTCAAAATAATTGTATGTGTCGTGAGTTCCTGTGGTATATTTACATATTATCTGATTTAGTACGGGTTTTTGTAATAATGGCACAGCCGTTGCCATTTGTGAATAGACTGGAAAAGTGTTTGAAAATACGACGATGTTAAAATAGACAGATCACACACTTTATGTAAAGAATGTATTCCTTGCAATCGTCGATATGTATTTCGTAGTCGTCGATACTGTGAAAGACATTTAGATGGGAATATCCATCAACAAAATATAACTGTCACTGTTAGAACAGAGGAATTTTGGTTTGATTTGTGAATAATGTTTTGCGCATGTATACTTTCGTGGAATGTGGTCCACAATATTCACATTAGACGTTTTTTTTTTGCCAAATATGTATTCGACTTTCCATTGCCTGGTAGCCATACATATTTTCAGAAGACATATCAACGTGTCATGGGATATATTAAAAAAATACATACGCAATAAGTTTATGTGGCTGACGATGGACGAAACAACATATTTTTGCGGTAATAAGGTCGTTAATGTTCTGATACGAATTTTAGGTGTTTCAGAAATTTCGCCCCCGATATTGGTAGCTAGTAAATGGGTTTTACTCTGTAGATGTAAAAAATTATAATCTATTGATGTTAGTGACAGCAAACAATTGTTAGTGATGCAAACAACTGTGCGAAATTCGTGAAAATAACGTGCGTGGTATGTTGTGTTGTCCTCTGTCCATGTGTACTATTTTGAATTTGCATTTTAACTCCAGTAGATGTGGAACGATCATTTTCCTTTTACAACCATATGTACAGGCCAAATCGATCACGTTTAACGAGAAATGCAGAAATACTACTCGTTGTGGCAACGAAGCAATGAAGACAATCGGCGTTTCTGAATGGCACAAGTGATAGGTATGTACATTATTAACACATTGGTACCGGTAATAATAAAATATATGTTCTATAGTAAAAAAAAATAAAAATAAATAAAAATTGATATATAAAATAAACTAGATAATTGTCAGAGACTAAAAATATTATGAATATATTATACGCAACAGGTTTATTGCTCACTTAAAAGTAGTAACTTAATTTTCTTTTTTTAGTTTTTTTATCAGAAAAATGGTGAAATTCTGTGGGTAGCTCATTCAGCATTTTTGCTGCTCTATAAGAAAAACTTTTTTGAAACTTAGCAGTGGTGTGATAAGGAATGTTATACAAACATTAATTCCTAATATTCCTACTGTGTAAATTCGAACGTTTTACCAGTCTTTTACTAAGATAATTAGGTGAGATTATTGTGAGGTTCAGATTATTATAAGCTTTCCTCAAGAGTGAATTCACGTGATCAGTAAACTCAAGATTATCATCAATAATTACACCTAGATTTTCGTCTTCTTAACAAAAAGATTATCGTTTAATCTGACAGAAAAATTTGTAGACACCGATTCTTATTTTTTGCTGCCATTATCATAATCCGGCATTTGGATGGATTAAGACGTAAATTATGGTCTAAAGAAATCTTTTCAGATATTTTTAAGGTCTGGATTAATTATATATTCTGCAACAATATACCATTGAGGTAGAAAGTTATAGTAAATCTGAGTATCATCTGTGTATGCCTGTATGTTACAGTTTTTAATGTATTCCTAAGTATATCGGATAAGTATATATTGAAAAGAGCAAAGGTCCAAGAATGGATCCTTGTGGGACACCCGATATTACAGAGTTGGAATGGGATAAAATGTTGTTAAACGAGACAGAATTTGTTGCCTGTTGGACAAATAGGATTTAAAAAAAATAAGAGAGCTATTTCTATGGTCTTCTGTCAATGATATGACGGATTACGAGTCCGACCCTGCGTTCTGGCACATTCTTCCGGACCCTAGTGATGATTCATTTCGATATTACTTTCTCGAAATGTAAACGTCAAAAAAAAACAAAAAACACCGACTCACCTGTATCCTGTCCTCGGGCAAATCCGTCTTCAGGCTGAGCATCTCCCTGGCGTACACGTCGGGGTAGTGGGCGTCCTTGAAGGCCTTCTCCAGCTCCTCTAGTTGATAGCTCGTAAAAATCGTCCTGCCACACACCCACCAAGGGTAGTTAAATATGTAACGCACGGTTGCCTATCTAAGGTCCTAACTTTACAGCACTGCTTTGTGCAATATTCACGAGGTAGCGAGGCGATCGCCTGTTCGCAACGAAAGGGTTGAGTAATATTTGATCGAAGGCCGTGTGGTCCTTCGGGCCGGATCCGGACGATCGGTCTCGGGACCGGTTTAACTTAAATGGAATAAATAAGTTGTCGTCGTGGTTTATCGTGCTGCCACTAAGCGCTTCAGGAGAACCGAGTCTTCGCTTTGATCGATTACAGACAAAAAATTCTATCAAGCTATACCTATGGCTGTCTGTGCTATTCACTAGAGTGCATTAAGATACTTTTTGGCATAAAATAAACTTTCGTTTAGGTATGTGATCTTTTATAAAAATATGTTATAAATGTATATTATATTATATATTATGTTATATAATATTATATAATATGGTAAAAAACTTATAGACAGATGAATTAAACTAGCCATTAAAAAAAAACGTCATCATATTTATACACAATTGAGCTTTAATTTTAACTGAGTCAATAATGTGTTGCAGTTAATAGAACACCGTGGATGTGTTCTATTAATTTCTTCTTCAATTTTATTGACAATGCGTTGCTGAAGGTCTTCCATGTCGCCAATGGGAGTTTGAAAATACAATTTTTAAGATAATGCCAGATTAAAAAATAACAGGGGTCACATCGCAAGATCTGGGAGGAATAAGGAATAATAAATCTGCAATATATCTAATGTCTGTAATATCTTCAAAAAAATTCACTTATAAAGATGCCCTCTATTGGTTTCTTTTTAAACTGAGTGTTATTTCTACGTTGCCGACACTGACGCGCTTGACATTTGACATATATGTGGTGTCTAACCTCCGCTGTAAGAAATTGATCGTTTTACGCTTGAACAACGTTGGGAAATATTGAAAAATCATGACGAGCTTTGGTTTCAGCAGAACGTAGCAACGTGTCACACAAGCCGTGAAACAATCGATTTCTTGCACACTAAATTCGGTAACCGTGTTATCACCCGTTTTGGAGTCATTAATTGGCCATCGCGCAGCTGCGATTTAACACCATTGGACTATTTTTATGGAGACATGTTAAGGGCCGTTGTTACTCCAACGATTCACAAACAATTGACGCACTGAAGGAAAATATCAATCGAGTTATTCGTGCAATAGAGCCACAAATAATCGAAAATGTACTTCAAAAATTGGGTGAAAAGAATGAACTACTGATAAGCGAGCCGCGGCGGCCATTTAACTGAAATTGTTTTTCATAAATAATGGGAAGGCATACTTTCTTCAATTAAGCAACAATCATTTAAAAATATTCAACGATGTAGTTTTAATAGCAATTTTAAGAAGAAACCATCTGATGGCCCACCCTATATAATTAATTGTTTCTATATTAGTATGTACATGAGCCCCATCTTGTTGAACATAACCTTCTTGCAATTCGTCGTCATGCAACATTTGTACAAAAGATGTTACGAGTTCCAAACGGTACCTCTCTGCATTCAGTGTTCTGTTAAAAAAAATGCCCAACAATGTTCATTCTTAATCATAAAAAAAACTTTTTCGAAGACAGCAACCTTATTGTTAAAATGGTTCGTAAACCATTGGCAGAACTGCAGTTTTAGAGGTTAGTCCGCTCTGAGAATGTCATGTGGAATTCAGATGATATTGATGGCTCCAAATAAGTTTAAAATTCGTTGACACGTTGTATAGGGCGTTTCTTCTAAAGTCTGCCATTTCCTTGTTTCCGATTGACGCTTCCAGTTTACCGGCACTGATTTAAAAAATGTTTTACTGACCAGCTAAAATGGTCGAAATGAATGACTGTATCTGGAAAAACTTCCCTAAAGTCCTCTTATTCAGCTCGCATCCAATATATCGTCCAATATATTGATTCTACTGCCATTTCTAAAATAAAATTTAAGTGAAATACTCCTCCGTGCTTCATTAAAAAAATGAATTCCGTTATTTATTTTACCACTGTGACAGCCACCTCAAAAGTTTGAAAACAACAAAATTTTGTTTCTAGCTTCGACGTAACAACTATTTCTATATCTATCATTCATAGCCAGATTTGATGACATTTTTTTTAATGGCTCGTTAAATCCAGCGTTCAAATAAATTTTAGCTGAAATGGGGTGCAGAAAGAACAAGTATGTGTTAGCTAATTTTTTTCCAACATAGCTGACATGTATACAATTTTTTAACAGTTTGAGCTATAGGCAATTTGGTGTAATGGCTTTTGCCTTTGGAATCTGATGGCTTGTGCTTAAATTCCAGCAATTCTTTTTAAATGCTCAGTAAAATAAATAATTAAAATTTATATAACTACATCCCTATAGGTACCTACATATACAGTGTGGAACAGCCAAATGGAATAAATTCAGTACCTCCATTATTATGCATTTTTTTAGAAAATCCTGAGACAAGTCAATTTTTAATTCTAAAATGACATCTTGCGACGTAAAAATGTCATCCCTAAATTCAACCTCCTTCAGGTGACAGCTACGACCCCTAAATTTTTAAATTGGAAGTAGGGGCTTGTGATTCTTCTTCATTTGAAAGGTCTTTTCATTCTCTATTCAAAACTGCTATGGTTTTAAATTTTATGGTTTTTTAGAATTAGAAATTGACGTGTCTCAGGATTTTCTAATAAAATCCATTTGGCTGTTCCACACTGTATAGGTAGGTATAGGTACGTAGGTATGAAAAATATATGAATATATAATGAACTTTATTATTTCTTTCAGTGACTTTTTTTCACCTCGTATTTATTGTTAGTAAAACAATATTTTCAGGTATTTACTATCAAAAATATAGGTACTATGCTGACTTTATTACGAAAAAATACATTTTTTCAATAACAAAACAGCAAAATACTTAAAATAATATTTATTATCGACATAAATAGTTACCTATGGCGCCTTTTCTTCTTCTTCTTTTTATTGAAACCGCCTAAACCATCGGATACTGAGAAGTCTTTGGAATTATCTAACTGCCCTGAAACAATAAGGTATTTTATTGGAATCTTTTAAATGTGTAATAAAGAGAAAATTGAAAAAAATAGACAGATAAATAATTTTAATAAAATTAAACAAGTACTTCTATATCCTTGCCGCCGAACAGTTATAGGAATCGCATGAACATCGTGTGCTGTACTTGTTTTATACAGGGCAATTCAATTCTAAGTCAACAGTCACATATTTAATCATACTTTAAAACAATAGCAACATTTTTATAGCAACCCATTACATGGTTACACGGCCAGGATCGGACTGGGGTATGTGTCACACAGTACTCGTAAATGAATGTAGTGCTGCGTAACAACTGCAACTGTCGATACGTCATTTCACTTCTTGTAAAGTAAACATGTTTTAGTTGGCGCAAGGGTTGTTTATGTGATTAAGCGACTTACTCGAGTATAGGATATTTTGAAAGATTTTGTTCCGTGTAATTTTAACAATAGCGCATTGTGTTTCGTGTTTATACATTTATAACGAATTAGTAATGTCAACGTCTTTGATTTAAGTATTGATATATATTTATTGGGGTAAATATTGAGGACAGCACAAAGCAGGCAAGTTTAAATCTTTTAAAATGACGAAGTTTCGACGTTTCATTGCCATCTTTTTTAAGGCCACAAATTAAAGTAAAACCACACGAGTTTCTATAAAGTTTATAAACGAAGGAAACTTTTGTAAAAAAACACTCTTTAAAACTAATTAAACTAACAAATTACACCGTTCTGCATTTTGAATTTTTTTGTCGTTCCCTGATATTTTTTTTTGGGTTTTTTTGTGTCTATTGTAATATGCTGAATTCAAATATGAGCTCGGTTTTTACCTATTATCCAAAAGTTTTTAGAGAAAGGAAGAACATAAAATATATGAGAAACCCAAACCATAACCAATCTAGTGAATTTTCGAAAAATAAACAAAATCACAATTTTTTTACAAAATATAGGTACTCAATTTTCTTTGCTATTTTGACTCCTAAGTTGGTCTTTTCTTGGGTCACTGAAGTGTCACAAGTAAATTTGGATTATGGAACCATTTTCTGTGGTTAAAAATAATCCGGCAACGATATATCTGGAGTAAAGTGTACAAAAAAATAGACTTTGATACCGTTTTGGTAAATCTTGGCACAAAATTGGACTTTTTTGGATTAATGAAGGGTCAGAAGTATATTTGGACTACGGAATCCTTGTCAGCGGTTAAAAATACTCTGGAAACGATATATCTGAGTAAACTATACAAAAAATAGATTTTGGTATTTTCTTGGGCAAATTTGACCCAAAATTGGGGTTTTGTGGAAAACTGGTTGGAGCAAAACGGACATCAGATTCGTATTCAGCGCATCAAAATACATAAGAATTGACATGTCAGACCTCGGGTTCAGGAAGTTTTATTTTTTTTTGTGCCAGTGTAATTATCGAATGATTGAATGTTTGAATTATTAAAGGGTTAACCCTTTAATCGATAGCTACACTGTGATGTTATGATTTTGTTTCCTTTTTTTTTTGTTGTTGTATTTAATTTTTATGTTCCTCTTGTAGTACGGGGTATGGGTAATTTCATTGTTCATTCAGCAGAGGAATTATTTAAAATTAAGAAATCAAATTTATTTTGTGTTTATCTAACACGCTCATCTCTAATTACGGTGTTGATTATAAATTTAATTAAGGATGCCGCAGGCTTATTAAAGAAATCAAGTGACCCGTATGATGCGAGCACGATGTGGATGTGGGATGTGCCTTAATTAAAATACTTGACGGTACCAGTAGTCGTAAACTTCCTTGAAAGCTGACTGGTCTGACGTTACATTATGTTTGAGAACCAGGCTTTTCGTGAAGATGACAATTAAACTTATTATATTTTTTTACATAATTTCACAAATTTTCAACAAAAAATGTTTTGCGCTTATGTTTTTGCAATCTAAAAAAATCTTTTATCACTTTTTTTTGTATTACCATTATTTTTGGTTGCTGTGGACAACAAATTCGTTATTATAGCTCATAAAAATACGACACACCCAGAAGAATACTTTTAAAATTATTTTTTTACGTAAAATGCTGATTACTTTGTACTATTAAGTGAGGTGTCTCTGAGGACAATGGCAACTCATAATTTCACTTTCAACCCATTGATTTAACCCTTTAACTCCCAAGTGCACTGTCAAGAGATATGAACTTAGATGCTCATATTACTGATAGAAAAAATAAAGAAAAAATAACTAAAACCATGTATTACCATGTTTTCGAGGTCGCTCTTCCGAATGAAATCGTTAAAATTTGCAAAAAAATTGATGTAACAATTTAATGTTCTCATTTTTGAGGTTACAATAACTAGATATGGCAAAATTCAAGGGGTGATATTTCTCGTTTTTTACCAGTTGCGGGATAATTGACGCAAAAGAAGAATTTTGAAAAAATTATTAGTCCTATGGGAGTTTTGGGGTTGCTGATCACGACCCTGATGTCAGAATTTCAAAATTCAAGATGGCGGATCCAATATGGCCACCATCCCGAATAAAATTTCAAATTGTTCGATTATTTTGCCTCAAACTTTGTAAACCAGGGGTTTTTGGGGTCGCTAATCACGATCCCGATGTCAGAATTTCAAAATTCAGGATTTTGAAATTTGCTTCAAAATGGTCGCCATGTCATATCTACCATCCCGAATTTTCTTTTATGTCTCATGAGAGTGCACTTGAGCGTTAAAGGGTTAATTTAAGATTACGTACAAATAATAAAAATAATAAAGGACAGTTCTCACGCAATATGTTACAAATATCGATAACCCGGAAAAAAGTATCAAGAAACGAAACAAATCATGTTTCGGGTGCTTATCGCAGTTTTCGAACAAATTGCTTGGACACGTAAATTTGAGTTTGGAGATTTTGCACATATTTTTTCCCTTATCACTTCAACCGCTCAGCTAGGGTGAGTCAAAAATCTTACACTAGTGGTCAAGTGAAATCATTTGAAAGTCTGTTTAATTTTCTCTACAACAGTACCTTGTTTGTTGAAATTGGTTCAGTACTTCCCTAAAAAATTAGCTTCCAAAGTAAAACTCCGTTAGTGTTAATCGTTTCACTATATCTAACGAATCCGTTTTAAATCTGTAGTGTTAGCAATTACTTGGGAAATTGAACGTTTGGGCGGGAATATTTAGAAATCTTCTTGTTGGTCCATTTTTTCTACCTAGTAATCTAAAAAACGTGTATTTTTCCAACAGGTTATTTCTCCTTCGCAATATAATTTGGCTTGTTTCGTTTTCCATGGGCCATCCTGTATAAATTCCCTCCTGTGTATCAAGCACCAATTACGCCAAATAAAACTTAAAAAAGGATTTGTACGGTGTTATTCAATATTCAACATCATTTAACAAATAACACAGTTTTAAATTAAATTGTGATAATGTCGCAACTATAAACATTATTTAAAACATCAGGCCATAAAAGTGTCGCAGTTCAAAATTTCCAGCCCATCTGGAAAAGTCGAGAACCAAATCATTTCACGGTTGCACATTTTACCTTTTTGTTAGCACTCAAACGTCATCAAATCTGGCTATGAAAGAGATATATGGAAATATGGTCATGTCGAAGCTCAAAAGGAAACTTTGTTGTTGTCAAGTGGATGTTAGAATTGCAAAATAAATAACGGAATTCATTTTGAATGAAGGCTAGAGGCGAGTTTCACTTGAAATGTATTTTATAAATGGCAATAGAATCAAACTGGATATATTCGATAAGAGCAGCATATGAGGACTTCAGGGAGGTTTTTCCAGACGCAGTTATTCTTTTTCGACCATTTCATCCGGTCTGTGAAACGTTTCCTAAATTTGTAGCGGCAAACTGGAAGCGTCAATCGGAAGCAAGGAAGTGGCAGCTCCAGAATAAGGACAAAATAAAACGTTGAAATGGTTAGGCAAGTGATAATGGACAATCAATTAACCATTTGAGCTACCAAGCGAATCTGCTCTATACAAAATGTCAACGAATTTTGAAAAATGATTTGAAGCTTCATTCATATCGTCTGCAATCCACATACGGATTCTCAGGGCGGACGAACCGCTTAAGACTACAGTTCTGTCAGTGGTTTATTAACCATTTTAACAATAATGAAGCTGTCTTCGAAAAATATTTTTTTACTGATGAGGCTTGCTTCTATCTTCCGGGCTATGAATATGAGACTTTGGAATGCAGACAACCCTCACTTTTATATTGAAACTCCACTACACTCACAAAAATATGGAGTGTGGGCAGCTGTGAGCAGAAGGAATTGTCAATAAAATTGAAGAAATTAATGGATACACACCGTGGATACTGCGGCACGTGCACGTTATTGGCTCAGTTCAAATAAGAACTAAATTGTGTAGAAATACGGATGGTCATTTTCTTTAATAGTGTCTTCTTTTTTTGTTCTTTTTGAGATTAAGGTTTTTATTTCTGTTTTTTATATACACGGTAAAGGTACCCATCACATATTGTGACAGCTTTAACAATTCAATGAGGTTAGAACCTTAAGATTAAGAATAGAAATATGTCTTTTTTTGGTCGGCCAACTATGATGACTTTTTTTTTTTTTTTGGATGGTTGTACATTTAATATTTAATACATCTTATCACTCAACAAAACAAACGACATAATTTTTTAAACCAAAGGCGAAGGCAAACAAATCTACTTATTAGACAAACACGGGCCTTCCTTGAACAATTGGCATATGAGTAGATACTAGTAAAATGTGAAACTTGGAATTGGGGGGCGCCGACTTCTAGCTACCAGGGTGCCAACCGCACCGCTAATAGTTAATTTATGTCCCGAGGAACTATTCGCCTACATCCGAGCAATTTGACCCCGTCCCGCGGACGAGGGTTCGCAGGGCCTAGAACGGCAGGGCCCGTCGCCGTGACTTATGAAATACCATCGAGCCATTAGCACAATTTATGGGGGACACGACTGCTGATTGCCCTGCCTCGGCCGCTGTATTTGCTTTCACCCTTTCGGAACACGCCTAATAACTTCGGTGCTCGCGAATTTATCATCGTCACGGGTCGCGAACGCGTAAGCGTTGGGATCCGGGCAGGGTCAGGGCGCGGGATTTTTCGTAGGAGAGGTCCGAAGGGCCGAAGCGAGGTCCTCCCTGCATTCGCCTGTGTCTGGAGCAACGACCTCGATATTAGGCGAAGGGAATTTCAACTCAAGATCCAAAAACTAAAGGTGTACAAACAAGTTTTCGTATGCAATAAAAATTTGGGAATTTATTGTGAAAGGACGGTACCTAATGTTTTATTCGAAGTATTGTCCATCGCTTGCCACTACTTTTTCCCATCTTTCTGGTAGCATACGGATACCGCGTCGGAAGAATGCTTCATCTTTTGAGGCTATCCACGAATCGACCCAATTTTTGGTATCTTCATATGATGTGAAGTGTTGCTCACACAGGTAATGCGCCAGCGATCGAAACAAGTAGAAATCAGAAAGAGTAATGTCCGGTAAATACGGCGGGTGGGGTAAAACTTCCCAATTGAGTGTTTCCAAATAGCATTATCATGCAGGAGAATACCTTTGTCGTGTCTGGAGTAGCAGTGGGCGCGCTTTTCCTTGAGTGATCTACTCAATCTCATCAATTGTGTTCGGTAGACAGCTCCAGTAATGGTTTCGTTCGGTTTGAGCAACTCATAATACACGACTCCAAGCTGATCCCACCAAATACACAACAAGAGTTTTTTTTCCATGAATATTTGGCTTAGCTGTCGATGTTGACACATGGCCAGGTGGTCCCCATGATTTCTTCCTTTTTGGATTATCATAATGGATCCATTTTTCATCACCAGTGACTATACAGTGCAGAAAACCCTTTCGTTTATGCCTGGCAAACAGCATTTCACATGTGAAAAAAATCGGCGTTCAACGTTTCTCGACGTCAGTTCATATGGAACCCAATTTCCTTGTTTTTGAATCATTCCCAATGATTTCAACCGATGTGAAATTGCTTGTTGAGCCACTCATAATGTAAGTGCAAGTTCTCCTTGCATTTGGCGCGAAGCTTGATCCAATAATGCTTCCAATTCCACGTCTTCGTACACTTTCGGCCTTCCGCTACGTTCTTTGACTTCGATGTCGAATTCACCGTTCTTAAACTTTTGAAACCATTCACGACAACTTCTTTCACTTAAGGCAGCCTCACCATATGCTTGTACAAGTAAATCAAAAGTTTCCGCAAATGACGCTTATTCGGCTCAAAACTCGACATCTTCGCACACAAAAGAATATATTATACTGATAAAAAATCAATAACATTTTAAGGTTATGTTGTTACCTGATGTCCAACCTTACGATAATGACCTTTACATTTGACAATTTTAACCATACCTTACTGGTGGCGCCAACTTTTGTCAAACGGCGGAAAGTTATTTGTACACTTTTAGAAACTTGGAGCTTCAATTTCCAATTTTTTTTCCTTTTTTATACCACCATGTTTCTTCAAGTTACAGCTCTTTGAAAATAACTTGAAATTATTTTTTTAATCCCTTAATTTCTGCGCCTAGTGTATTTGTGGTGTTAGTTCATAGAATTAATTTTGTATTTGACGAAAAAGCCTTCACTAACCGTTATACCACCCTGTATTAACCCTCAAGGACGCGCAGCGAAGCAAGCAGCGTCGCGTATACGCAACGATAGGCACAATAGCCAGGCAGGCGGCAGCGACCATGATGACGACGGTGTCGACGCGGGTTTTCACACCTTGGTTAACCCCTTCGCGGCCCGCTTAATAGGCGTGGGGGAGAGTGGGGCGGCGCGACGCGTTCGCGCCTCGCCTCCATTCACACGGCTCCCGGAGCAGCCCTTTTAATCCCGCTCACACGCACGCCAGTCCCTTTGTTGGCAGACATCAGATTGTTCCAGAAACGCGATACGGCCCGGCCGGAAAGAAAGACAAAAACAGGTAGTTGCGGCGGCGGCGTATATGTGTTGCCAACTGACGCCTTAATTACACCTCCTGCCCGCCCTCTCTGATTCGATCCCGCGGTTGCGGTGGGGTGCGGGTGGTTCGGCGTGTTCTTTTTCCTCGCCGGCAAGGAATGGAACTCCGGAGCTCAGCTGGAAAAGTGCGTGTAGCTACGTCGACTCCTATTTAGGGGAAATTATAATTGGGATGGAATGGGAGATATCATTAGATTCTCTTTTCATGCAAGAATCTTGCTGCTTGAGAATAATAATAATAATAATATTTTGGAGTTTTATTGCCCAACAGGTAACATATGATCCAATTAAAGGACAACGTTAATCAAAACAAATCAATATAACTTATCTAAGATATTATAAATAAAGATTTAATACATGTAGCTCAGTAGAACGCAAATACCAATGCAATACCTACATATAAATGTGAAAATAAATATACAAAAATACTCAAATTACTTACAAACAAAAAGGTGTAGGTACTGTATATTTCAATTTACATAAATGGAATTATTATATGATGATCAGATCTTTTAGAGGATAGTTTAGAAAGTATCTTTTACTGACTACAGAGGATATTTTTTATGGTTAGACCTTGTTCTTGCAGGAGTTTTTTTACACTTGTTAGTGCTCTATACAGTAAACGGCACCCTAATGCGTACATAGGTGGATATTAAATACATATTAAATGGTATATTTTATGTCATAGTAAGGCGAATTTACTTGGGCCGGGGGGGGGGTTGTTAGCGGAAATCTAAAGAGCAACGTTGCCAGAACTAACTGTAACTCTTAACTCTGCATAATAAGTCTTTATAAAAACCCTATATTTACAAAATGCATTGACGTACGATCAATTACGTATCGTATAATAAAGTATACTGTTATCTTTTTTCAACCCAACTACTGTGAAATAATTTTAAACAGTTAATATTACTCTAAACAGCTGTGAAACAATTTTAAAATATCTAATATGAATATTTTGTTGATATGACAACAGCGAACGCACGCAGCGAACGAAGGCAGAACAAACGGTCCAATGGTTCACTCTAAGCTCCACCCACTAATGCATTCTCCTTGCCCCGTTACGGATCTCCGCGGTTGTCGGCGGCCGCGCTCATACCGTCTGTCATTTAATTATTTGAACTTTTTCGTCAATATAATAAATATCCATTTTTATTTTTATGAATGTATGTACTGCTTCTACAATACGCTTGTAATAACGTACTTTTCTAATCAGGCACTAGACCAGTATAAAATATAAAATGATATTTCAAATTTTAACTCAAACAGCCCTACCGACAAACCGGATGCCTTTCATACGCCTGCGCTAGCGATTGGATCGCGATTGATTCTCACCTCATGTTTACTCTACTTACAAAGAAGTTAAATTATCAATTGCCCTTCATTCGGCTATGTACGCATTAGGCTGCCGCTTACTGTATATTAGTCTGGGGTTAAGAACGATAATGTAGAATAGCAGCGGTGCATAATAATTACACTACCCTGCAAAATATTGAAAATTTTGTGCCCCCTGGACAATGAATAGTTGTTTCCGAAGTAATTTTTCCCGCTGAAAACAAATCCGGGCTCAGATTTAAGGGGAGCACCGGGAGCAACAGTGTGCTGTCAGGTTTTGCTTCAGACTTGGATACAGCGCAACAGATACTTTTGTATAAAACTTCAACACGCCTACGGAGACAGTGTTTTTTCCAGAGGCCAGGTTTTTCGGTGGTTTAAGGCATTCTCAGAAGGAAGAGAGTCGATTGAAGGTGAACCATGAAGATGATGGCTTTTTTGATAGCCAGGGAATTGTTCTCAAAGAGTTTGTGCTTCCAGGCCAAACAGTAAATCAACACTTTTACAGAGAGGTTCTTGAAAAACTTTCGAAAACGAGTCATGCGTGTGAGATCAAACATCAACAACAACTGGATGTTGCATCACGACAATACGCCTTGTCACACAGCCATTTCAGTAAACGAGTTTTTAGCCAGTAAAAAAAACATTTATGTGGCTCCTCAGCCTCCTTATTCGCCTGACTTGAGTTATTGTGACTTTTTCCTCTTCCCGAGATTGAAGAATCACCTCAAGTGATGTCATTTTGGGCCTATAGAAAATATTCAAACGGCTGTAACCGACCAGCTGAAGGCTATTCCAGTTTATGAGTTCCAGCACTGGTATAAGGAATGGAAAAAACATCTCCAGCGTTGTGTGGCTTCCCAAGGAAATTGTTAAGAAGGGGACAATACTGAATTGTAATTTTATTCGATAGGATTTAAAAAAAAAATCCCATTACTTAATTTACACACCTCGTATATACATATATTTAAGGAGGGAGGAGTTAAGGAGGAAAAAGAAGGATTGTTAGGCAGCAATGAAAATGCCACTTCAACTTCTTTTAGTGTATCAATTTTTTAAGTGTATTTTAATTTTTTTAAATCGAAACCCGACGAATCTGTGAATAAAATTAACTATTATGTTATGATTAAAATGAGTCGGCTTGGAGCGGAACGTTTTCGGGTGCTCCCCCCGCTGCGCCGCCGATGGCGCACGACGGAAGAGGCGAGCGTCCCGGGGACGGGGGCCGCCCCTGCCCCCCGGGGACGCCACTTCACTTGGGCATAATTGAATTTTCGAGCCGGCAGCTTATTGGGCAGGAGATTGCCAGCCAGCCTCTGGAAGCGGGCCCGCGACGATTAGTTATTTTCATTTTCGTCCTCTCCTGTGCGGATTACGACATATGGGTAATTTTAAACTTCGATACGCATCGATCCCCTTCCACCCCCCCCCCCCCCTTCCACCCCGAATTTAAATTGCTTTTTTTTTCTCGATTAATTCGGAATTAGCACGGGGGCGAGGTAAAATACGCACTCGCCGACTTAAGATTCGATCCATTAAAATGGAGGATTTAAAACATGTCGATTTTTGTACCTTTCTTCACTATTTTTTTACTACGAAAGGAGGGCGACCATGATCATGAAATTTCTTGGAGGGACTGCTATTTGTAGTACGAAGTTACAAAAAAAATTCAGGTCGATCGCTTTTCGGGTAATCAACGATCGAAATTTTTTGCAAACCTTAATTAACAATGACGCCATTTCTTTGTTGTACGATATTGACCGGGTTGGGCTAGAAAAATCATAAATCTCTTCAAGTTTGCGAGACTTTTTGAGATTTTGAAAAATATTAATTTGGGCCAGTTTTATAACTCTTTCTACGCGACTACCTTTTTTTGACGCGACGTATATATTGTTTTAGCGTTGCCGCTTCGAAATTCTCGGAATTGTGACTATAATATCTTGAGGCCCTTTTTGTTTTTTAAATACGTGTCTTGAACCGTACTTTCAAGATATTATAGCCACAATTCCGAGAATTTCGATCATAGTCGCCCTACTTTCGAATTAAAAAAATAGTGAAGAAAAATCACTTTTTCAACTTCAGCAGTAATTTGCAAGTTAACAATAGCACTTGGAGATTTCGGGTTGGGCTAAAAATTTTGGAAATGCAATAGGCTACAACTTCTTAAATGCATATGATGACGTTTTTTTTCACAAATTGTTAATTTCAAAAATTAGCGGACGATTTCAGCTCTACGGGCCCCGCGCGTTGTGTTCTACCCAAAAAATACATAGGGAACCGTCAAAACTAGCCCTTTATGTTTCAAGAACACATAAAAGTCTCTGCTTACCGGACTGATATTCCCGACGAATTTTAACCTGCTGAACATCATGGCGTTGTTAGAATTTGCCCTAGATCCTCCGAAGAATGCAAATGTTGGGAGGAAATTGTCCCAAAAATGGCCTAATTTGTGACATTTTGCTGCTTTACCAGACACAATTTCCAACGTATTTTGGCCCACTGATCACCATGGTGTTATATGAATTTGTTTTACACACGCTACATTATCATAAAGTCTAAATTTTGTCGTTGCGAATCACCTCATAAATCCTCAATCTACAGTTTTCCAATATTCGCCTCAATCCTTGAATTTCTCAATAATATATAAACTTTGAGAGTCCGAACATAATTTTCTTCTAATGTCATAAATTGAGTCATTTTTGGCGCAATTCTCCCTCAATATTGGTCTTTAGGAGTATCTACTTGGCCCAAATTTTGACAATGTTCAACGGGTCAAAATAACACTGTCTAAATGCAGCACATAACTTGAGTGTATGAGTAGAATTTTTTTTAAGAAACTGAAAAAATGGTCATTTCTTTAGAGCTCTAATCTATTTTGGGTGCAAAAGAACCCGGGATCATGTTCAGCATCCCCAAAAATATAGGAAAACACATGTTGATCATATTTCACGCATTATCAGGTGTTAGTAGAGCATTTGCTTATATGACAAAAATTTGTGATTTTCTGACAGCTTGGGCAAGTTGAAAAAAACAAAGATCTTTATTCTCGGCAGTCAAGGGGTTAACTCTGTTATGGCGGAATAGTTTTCATCCCAGGTACACTCAATGTAATAGTTTGTTTTTCCAAATGCAACTTGAATTGCGAAAGGTCTGTTCCAATAGAATATTTATGAACTGTTATTGAAGGAGTAATGAATTATTTATTTTGTGCACATGTGTCAACTTATTTCAGAACTGTTATTAGTTCAGCACTTATCTCTTTTCTGTGATATAACAGCGGATTTTTCCCTCCACTAAGAATTTTAAAGTAAACGGTACCGTGAACATAACATTAAACCTACCTTCTTAAAGGATTAATATTGTTTTAAATAGTTTGTGATTGTAATTAGTCTTTTGCGTTTTGTATTCAATAATAACAATTTAGGTTGACGTCTAAGCCAGAATAATATTAACAAATTTGAAGCTTTTTTTTGTAATGGTTTGATATTTCTTAATTTGGTGACTTCTTTTTTAAAAAATTGTTCCACAGAATGTTTTTTTTAGGTGCAATCTCCGTACTTTGAGTTAGCAGAAAGTTGCCGATCCAATTAGGGCCCTTTTCTTATTGAAAATTCCAGGAGCAGACGACGATATACTCGCAGCATGTACAGGGGGTAAAAGTTACCTACAGTAATTTTCTTACATTTTTAAGACACCCTCTACATTAATTATGTAAGGCACTCTATTATTTAAATGACAGATATGTTTTATTCTTATTCGGTTTTAGCAAATAAATTCATACTTGAACACTTTTAACCACTTACACCTTTTTCCACTCAACGCTCATTTCGACATATGCTGGCATCATCAGGAGATGACTAAAACACATTTTTGACAAATTAGAAGTTTTTTTTATAACGGTTTGATATTCCTTAATTTGGTGACTTCTTTTTTTAAAAAATCGTTCCACACAATGTTTTTTTTAGGTGCAATCTCCGTACTTAGAGTTGCCGGTCCAATTAAGGATCTTTTCTTCGACCGCACCGTTTGGCTTATTGAAAATTCCAGGAGCAGACGACGATATACTCACAGCATATACAGAGGGGAAAAGTTAACAGTAGTTTTATTAAAATTTTGAGACAACTTCTACATTAATTCTGTAAGGAACTCTACACACAATATGCTTTATAAATAAGTCTGATTTGTTCCCGATGGTTTGTTGTTTAATTTACTCCAGAATCCCAGTGGCGGCTGATGATAAAGGGCACAGGGGCACGTGCCCAGCCCAAATTTCAATAGAAAATATTTCTTTTGTGTTAATTTACTATAAATCACTGTTACAACAATATCAATTAATTGTATACGACAAACTATTCATATTCTAATTATTATTCCTTTTATACCACAAATAATGATTTTTATCACATATATATGAGAGACTATCGATCGAGCACCGAGCCACCGTAGTCTGAACCGGACTTTTTCGGTGACTGGTAATGTTTGGAGACGATTGCAGCAGACATACGTCGTTAAATCTTTCGAAAATCAGCTGAACGGGTCACACTTGTTGAGTGACCTTTTTTAGTGATTGTTTATTTTCTTCGCTGAGAAGTGTGTTTTTACTGTTTTTGGTTGTGAAACGTTTCAAAATGAATTCGGTGGACTTTTTATTGACTAATAAATTGACTAAGATATTTAATTTGACTAAGATATTACATACGAGATCCGAACGGAAATTAAACGGTTAGGAAGGCCGATACCCGATTTGATTATTTCCAAAGCAGATGTAGGAAAATCGCGAAATTATTCACGAAATTTTAATAGTAGTGTCTACGATAGATTTAAGTGGTTATGTGGGTGTCCTAAAAGAAACAAACTGTTTTGTTTTATTTGTTTAGTGATGGGTGGCAACCAAAGTGCATGGACTCAAGAAGGGGTGAGTGATTTAAAACATTTCAATGAACGAGCTAAGAAACATGCTAGCTACAATGAAAAACATTTACATAACATCTTAGATTTTAGTGTGTCGGGAAAGGTTTTGATAAGGCAACAGCTTGATAGTGCTTATCGTGAAAATATAAGACGTCACAATGAAAATGTGGATAAAAACAGACATATTTTAAACCAAATAATTAATTGTATTAAATTTTGTGAAACAAATCCGGGACTTTAATGAAAAGGCGATTAACATTTTATGTGAACAATAAGGACAGGCGAGCTGATTTCCTCTACAAATAACGGTAAGATACCTATATCAAATTTTTTTCACATGTTGCCACCCATTATTTTAATATATTTTAAGCCCTCGATATTCGTGACTAAATATTATTTAAAAAAACCTACCAAATCCCAAAAATTATTCTTGTGAAAGTCTATATTTTTGTATAAAAGAATTTTTCATTGAAATTCTGAAGTGTCAGTAAAACGCATGACCTTGAAAATTTTAAAAATGTTCGCCTGCGGCGCCATTAGTAGCTAATAAGTAATCCTACTGACACACCCTGTGCCCACCCATGTAACACACCCACGAGCCGCCACTGCAGAATCCTTGTTCATTTGTGCAATTAGATTATTTAAATGACAGACATGTTTTTATTCTTATTATGTTTTTTAGCAAATAAATTCATACTTGAACCCTTTTAACCACTTAACACCTTTTTGCACTCAACGCTCGTTTCGCCAATCACGTTGGCATCATCAGGAGATGATTAAAACACAGTTTTAACAAATTTGAAGTTTTTTTTGTAATGATTTGATATTTATTAATTTGGTGACTTCTTTCTTTTTAAAAAAATTGTTCCACACAATGTTTTTTTATGTGCAATCTCCGTACTTTGAGTTAGCAGAAAGTTGCCGGTGCAATTACGGCCCTTTTCTTCGGCCGTACCGTCTGGCTTATTGAAAATTCCAGGAGCAGACGACGGATTAATTCGACATCGGGGCGATCGAGTATAAAATCGCCAGCGTCACCTAAATGCCTCAAATAGCTGCTCGCTTGGCGCCATCTTAATTCGTTCGGGACGATCGCGGCCGCGGCCTTTACCGCGCCCGAAAACTTTTGATTGATTACCTCCTATATTTCGGCGTTTTTACCCCAGCGCCGGATTAAAATCGCTATTTAAGCTAGCGAAGTTTCGGGAGGCGTCAAATTTTCGTCATGCGCTTGATAATGCGCGGAAGGGGTAGCTCGAAGTTTATGCACGAATATTTTTATGTATTCTACCTTATTTTAAGTGAGCCGATGCTCTTTAAATCTTGTTAAATTTGATCGATTTGTTTGCCCCGTATATCGCGATCTTTACACTTCAGTTTCTAAATCCTCATTTTCCCATTGCTATACATTTTGAAGTTCTTGGATTTAAATTGTATAAGGTATTTAAACATTGCAATGACTTTGGGTGAACGTTTCGGAAACATAAAAACAAAAAAATGCGGAATTTGCGATTCCTTTGACAGTATTTGCATTTTTTTCGGTTACACTTTCAGCACACATTTAGTTTTTACCATGGGAACTAAGAACCAAGTACGTACAATTGCGTCCAAAATAAGGACAGTGGTAACAATTTTTTAGGCAGTGGTAATGAATTTTTACTTCACAATAGAATCTATGTATATCTACTGAGAGCGGCAAATGTACTCTACAAATTCCAAATTCAATTTCAAACAAGTAAGTTTTCGCAAAAAAAAAAGAAACGAGTCAAATTTTAATTACTAAAATGAATATTTTGATTGTCGTATCACCTTTCGATCGTCAACTGTTTTTGAGAAATGACGTCATCCTCAATTTATTCAAATATCAATCCTCCATATGTGATGTTAAATTATTAAAACGACCTCGTATACATTTTCCACTTTGCACTAGCAAATTTTCGAGAAAATTCGAAATAAGAATTATAAGACAAATTTTATTGTTATTAAAAATTAAGTAACATTACAAATAATACGCAAAATGAGGCCAGCTGGTTCTAAAATTAGCCTTTTTATTTAATTATTATTTAAATAAAGAGGCTAATTTTTATTTAAATTATTATTTAAATTTCCATCAAGATTAATCTCAAAAAGTTTGACCGTTTGCAACAAGAAAACGGTTCGTTAGATCGTAATGTAACTTTGCATGATTTTTGGGGGTATCTTTAACTGTAAAAGGCACACGCAACATTAGTCGTTTCATGAAGAGTTGAATTTCAGCCGTTGATGTTCTGAAAAACCATCAATTACCAGCTTTTTCCTGTTTTTTCAAATTCATGTCAAGGATAAAAAAAAACATTCTTCTCAAAAATCGCATCAGAATCTTGTAGGGTGTTTATTCCAGTTTTCAGAACTGCCCTTAGATTTTCTGTGCTACCGTTGGATGCTGAGATATCGTCGATCAAAGACAAAAGGGTCCTTTTTGATTTAAAGTTCGATATCTCAGCAACAAATGGTCGTATCAAGATTAAAAAAAAAGCAAATTGAAGCTGAATAAACAAGCTATCCGGTCCATAAATTTTTTTTCAAGCTCGTGGTCGAAAACAAAAAAAATCGTAAAATTTTTTTCTCACACTACTTCCTAAAATTGCGCGAAACATGTAGCTCTAAAAATTTTTTTGCCGAAATATCTCAAAACTAAAAACTTGAAGCTTCAAAATGCTTTTCTTTAGACCTCGATAAGACCATTTTTCACTGAGATACAGCATTCTGAAAAATCACTAAAAATTGGGAAATTTATTTTTACCCTCTAATTTTTTCCATTAGTGTAGAATTGTCCCCTTCGAATCCCACTCTCTATGGGACACCCTGTACAGACGGACAGGCCGGGATTAAGACGCAATATTCGCGAGATCGATTATCGTCCACCCGCCTCCGTTCCCCGTCCCCAACCCCCTTCGCTCCCCGCCCGAAACTAATCCGCAACTAGCGTTTTCAGCGATAATAAAGCAAATTGATTATCTTAACATCTGCACAAGTGGTTGGCGTCCCATCGGAAAGAAGTAGTTTCGGGGTAACTACCCCCCGTGCCCGGGGGACCGACTTAACGCTCGATTAAGGCCGCTCAGGGAATGTAATACACTTGCTAACATGTTCGCATTTACTCACTTAATGAATTACATTAAGTGACAAACAAACGGGGGGCTCTATTATGGTAGTTTGGCGCGCATCGGATTGATGAGATTGTTTTTAATAGTTTATGGGGCCTATAAACGTGCTGATCCGTTCGACATTTTCGATTTTGATTCCCGTTTTTATCATTTATCTAATCATTTCATTAACCCTTTAACGCCCAACTGCACTGTCAAGAGAAATGAACTTAGAGGCTCATATTACTGATAGAAAAAATAAATAAAAAATAACTAAAACCATGTATTTCTATGTTTTCGAATGGAATCGTTAAAATTTGCAAAAATTGACGTAACCTTCAATTTTTAACAAAAACTATTAAAAAACGCGTTTTTTTCAAGATTTTTTTTTTAAATCGCAATTTCAGCTATTTATGTCCTTTATACTACTCAAACACCACAGACGTACCTAAGGAAACGTAATGGGAACAATTTAATTTTCTCATTTTTGAGGTTAAAATAACTAGATATGGCAAAATTCTAAGGGTGATATTTCTCGTTTTTTTACCAGTTGCGGGATCATTGACGCAAAAGAACAATTTTGAAAAATTAGTCCTTTCGGGGTTTTTGGGGTCGCTGATCACGATTCTGATGTTAGAATTTCAAAATTCAAGATGGTGGATTCAATATAAGGCCACCGTATCGAATCAAATTTCGAATTATTCGATTATTTTGCCTCAAACTTAGTAAACCATGGGTTTTCGGGGCGCTAATCACGATCCCGATGTCAGAATTTCAAAATTTAGGATGGTACATATGACATAGCGACCATTTTGAAGCAAATTTCGAAATTCTGAATCTTTTGTTTAGTTTTTGTTAAATATTGAAGGTTACATCATTTTTTTTGCAAATTTTAACGATTCCATTCGAAAGAGCGACCTCGAAAACATGTGAATCCATGGTTTTAGTTATTTTTTCTTTATTTTCTACTTCTCATATCACTATCAGTAATATATCCTCTAAGTTCATGTCTCTTGACAGTGCACTTAAGCGTTAAAGGGTTAATTAACCTCGTTTCAAATCATTCTGAAAGTTTTTTCTTCTATTCATAATAAGACCACTTTACATGATCATAATTTAGATATACCAATATCTACAGGGTTAATACAATGTCCTGGAATGGTCAAATAATTAAATTTTATATATTTATTTTTTAAATTAGGTATGGATATACGGTGTGTCCAGAATAGAGACAGCACTAAAATATTAAAAACAGAGTCGGACAGTGAATAGAGATTGTTCATACATATAAGGAATAATTATGAACAAGTACATACTTTCAGTTAAAACTAGTAGAACATAAGTCTACTTGAATTAGTTCTATGTCGCTCAGTCGCTATTTGACCGGTTGTGGAGCGCGCTAATGTATGACGTTTTTATAAAACCTTACAAATAAATTTTCGCCTTTTGACAAAAAGTTGGCGCCGCCAGTTACGTATGGTTTTTAAAAGTTGTGAAATGTAAACGTCATTATCGTAAGGTTGGACATCCGGCAACAACATAACCTCAAAATATTAGTGATTTTTTATCAGTATAATATATTCTTTTGTGTGTGAAAATGTCGAGTTTTGAGCCGAATAAGCGTCATTTGCGAGAACTTTTGATTTACTTCTTCAATTTGAAGAAATCTGCAGCTGAGGCGTATCGATTGCTTGTAAAAGCATATGGTGAGGCTGCCTTAAGTGAGAGAAGTTCTCGTGAGTGGTTTCAAAAGTTTAAGAACGGTGAATTTGACATCAAAGATAAAGAACGTAGCGGAAGGCCGAAAGTGTACGAAGACGCGGAATTGGAAGCATTATTGGATCAAGATTCGTGCCAAACGCAAGAAGAACTTGCACTTACATTAGGAGTGACTCAACAAGCAATTTCACATCGGTTGAATTCATTGGGAATGATTCAAAAACAAGGAAATTGGGTTCCATATGAACTGACGCTGAGAAACGTTGAACGCCGATTTTTCACATGTGAAATGCTGTTTGCCAGGCATAAACGAAAGGGTTTTCTGCACCGTCTAGTCACTGGTAATGAATAATGGATCCACTATGATAATCCAAAAAGGAAAAAATCATGGGGGCCACCTGGCCATGTGTCAACATCGACAGCTAAGCCAAATATTCATGGAAAAAAAACTCTTGTTGTGTATTTGGTGGGATTAGCTTGGTCTCGCGTATTATGAGTTGCTCAAACCGAACGAAACCATTACTGGAGCTGTCTACTGAACACAATTGATAAGATTGAGTCGAGCACTCAAGGAAAAACGCGCCCACTACTACTCCAGACACGAGAAAGTTATTTTCCTGCATGATAATGGTCGTCCACATGTTTCGGCGCCGGTCAAAACCTATTTGTAAACACTCAATTGGGAAGTTTTACCCCACCCGCCGTGTTCACCAGACATTGCTCCTTCTGATTTCCACTTGTTTCGATCGATGGCCCATGACCTGTGTGAGCAACACTTTACATCATATGAAGATACCAAAAATTGGGTCGATTCGTGGATAGCCTCAAAAGATGAAGCATTCTTCCGACGCGCTATTTCCCTCTTTGATACAATACAATTATCAAGTAATTTAATACAGCACAACACAGGCAGTCGATCACTAACCAACGAGATAAATTTCTCAAATTAAATTACACCCCTACCGGGAAAAAAACAAACCGGGGAACCCCTAAACGCGACACCGACTCGCCCACTCCGACAATGGTATCGTTTTCACCGCGTAAAAATTCAAAGAACGCCACGGCGATATCCTTAAGGAACTCCGGTCCGAAGCGGGAGAGACGTATAGAGACGTAAAGGCGAAATTAATACTTCTTTTAGTCTCCTTAACGAAGGGAGGGTTGTTTAGCGCGCGAGGGGAGAGTAAAAAATAAGACGTTTAAAGGGAGAGAAAATTCTACCCCTGCGACCTGAAAAAACGCCTTGTTGATGCCTTTAAAAACTGCCTTTCACGATGGAGTTATTAGATTCTTGTGGAGCGAGGGTAGAGTGGTCGGAGAATTGAACGACTTTATTTTAACAAAAATTGTACAAGGTAATTTGTAACAGTTCCGCCATCCCTACATATATGTTTTATATTCAGTTTAAGGTAGCCCAAGGTACTTCTTGGAGTAGTTAATGTTTTGCAAAGAAAAACATGGAGTAATATGGATATATGAGTGCGATGATAAAAAAAAACGAAGTCAAAGAAGCACAGTGATGAGAACGTAGTGTATAACTAACTAATACTTTATTGCACATAAAAATAACACAGGCCCACAAAAAAAAGTGTCTGGTTCTGGGATTGAGACTAACTTTTTCTTATGTATTTTGTGCCGCTGAATCCGAATTCATCATAAAAATAGGGGTTCCGCAGCTAATTTTGAAGATAACCTCAAACAACTTTTGAAAACGACGTGTTTCCGTGGTAAAAGCTTGAGAAGAACAAAAAAAATATTTGCTTCACATCAAAAATACTTTGTTTCTACGTATTTTGGCCTGCTGAATCCGAATTTGCTATGAAAAAAGAGGTTTGACCAACTGATTTTGGAGATAACCTCAAAAAACTGCTGAAAACGACGTTTTTTTGTAATAAAAGCTTGAAAGAAATGGGAATATGATTCGCGTCACATATAAAATACCGTATTCCTATGTATCTTAATTTCTTAAACCCGAATGTGTTATGAAAATTTGGTTTAACAAGTGAATTTCAAAGATCATCCTCAAGAATATGTAAAAATTGCGTTTTTAACGGTAAAATCTTGAATAACGTGGATTGAATCAGTCTAAAATCAAGACTAAGTGGAAACTCATTAGTAATCACATGAACATACTTGCATTTTACTTTCTGGAATTCAGACTACGAAAATAACTTGAAACAACGGCAAGCTGAAGACAAATCTGAAGATTGTTGTATCTCTGAGAGCGGAAATCTGGGAATATTCTGGGATTCAGCAGCACAAAATACATAAGAAATAGTTAGTCTCCATCCCAGAACCAGATACTTTTTTGTGGGCATTTTTTTTGGTCTTCTCAAGCTTTTACAACTGAAATATGTCGTTTTCAACAGTTTTTTGAGGTTATCTTCAAAATTATCTGCGGAACCCCTATTTTTTATGATGAATTCGGATTCAGTGGCACAAAATACATAAGAAAAGGTTAGTCTCCATCCCAGAACCAGACACTTTTTTTTGTGGGCCTGTGTAATTATTGTATTATACTTAATTAACCTTCAAATTCAATGTTGTGAGGGTGCAAGTACTAGAAGATCTTTGTTTATATTTTTACAAACTGAGAAAACAGGTAGGGTTTGATTAATATTTTATTCATGAAAACAATTTAAAGCATTAACTGAATATGTCTGGTATTTCTTTCTGATTGAAAACATAGTGTAAGATATGAGGATGATGATTTGTTTCATTCATTTTGCTAGGTTGAAGATGATCTAATGACAGATAGACAGATGACTGACAGTTGACATAGTGACAGTTGTACAAAAAGCACCCACTATCAGACTCGAAATGCCTTCAAGTTTCCATAAACCACTAGACTTTTTTTTTTGTTTGAACGCAAATTGTTTTGAGAAAAATGTTTTCTCCTTTTCATCTGAAGATTTGTAAACAGGAATATTAAAACTGAACCCTTTGTATTCAGCGCATTAGCTGGGGGTCTCCTAAAGTTTTGGATAATTTTATTACAATGTATATTATTTGGTTCTCATCTGTAGGATTTATACAGGCCACAGGTTTCAGTAGCAAAAAAAGTTTGTGTATTAATGACTTATTTGAAGCGAATTTAAAGTTCGTTCAAAAAATTCCGTCTTAACTAACCTGAGTTCTGAAAGACGATATCATATGGTATATTTTTACAATTTGGGCTACTGTGCGAAGAACTCATTCAAAAAAATTAACGGATTGATATCCCTCTAGAACTCGCTGTGTTTTATTAAAATTTCATGAATAGTGACTGTTTCATTCGAGATTTTCAAAGACTATTATTGATTGTTCCAAAAATCACGAAATCGAAATTTCCAAAAATGTCATTTAAAAAATCTGAAAAAAAGTTGATGAATTGGAATGAAATGAAATTGAAAAAAAAATTAAAAAAAGGAAATTTTTCATTTGATTCTAAGAAATTTTTATTCTTTGAGAAATTCTCATCTTCTTAGAACATTAATTTTGTCCAAAAACTTGTTTATAACTTTTTCAAATGAAATTTTTGAAAAATTCCAAGGCCATATGCTGAAAAAGCATGAAATTTTACGTCGGAATTGACCTGATCAATTTTTTTTTCAGCTCCGATAACATTGAAAATTAGCTGGCTGAAAACTCTTCTGCAATATCCCTAAAACCGAAAGAGTAACGTATTGTGACATATTCTGCCTGAAAGGCGTCGGTGTATTGTTGGTTGCCTATACGAGATTATTACAATCAACGTAATTGGGGCCAACAAGATAACGTCGGAAAATACTAGAAAGAGCGAAAGTAGTACAGAGATTCTCGACGATCCAAAAGCATCTAGAAGATTGTTCCGGAGAATTCGAATGGTGTATATAAGCACGACAGAGAGCCCCAAAGAGTGAGTTTTGAATTGGAACGTAGTCCAGTGAAGATCAAAGTGATATACCGGGTGATATTTAGACCGCGATATTTAGTAGCGATATTTTGAGTGTGATTTTAAGTTGATAGTTGTTATGATCAAATTAATTCAACAATAAACGCTTTTACCAAGTAAAATGTGTTACAGTATATTCTTTAATATTGTAAGTTGTTACTTTAGGCGGAAAACGAAAAACAAGGTCACGGATTTACATGATTTGCGGTTATCGACACTTTCGACAGGGATGTTTTATTTGGAGATTCATCGCATGCTTACAAAAAAAAAAAAAGGAAAAGCGTCGCGGCGTGACGCAAAACAAGCCGCAGTGCGGCGACATAAAACTAAAAGCCAAACGGAGGAAACGATCTTCGGTTGCAGTGGCAATAAAAGGCATCACTAATTCAACGTTTCGACGTCGTGCACTTGCTTGCAGCGAGTCGCGTCGGGCCGCCCTGAAATATGCATTTCGGTAATTCGTCTCGACGTTTCCGAGCCGTTAATATTTGATGCAGATTAACGGCAACGAAAACAGTGTATATATACCGTTAGTGGCAACAGCGAAAACAGTACACCGCGACAAAAGGGCGCCGCGAGGGGATGAAAAAAGGGTGAATTTCCAGTCCCATCTCGATTCTTATCAATTGTGAAAAAATATATTTACACTTGAACATTTAACCGCTTAACAGTTTAAACCAGTAGCGGTTGGTAATAAAGGGCACAGGGGCACGTACCCAGCCCAAATTTCAATAGAAAATATTTATTTTGTGTTAATTTACCATAAATTAAATTACAAGGTTAGGAAGGCCGATACCCGATTTGATTATTTCCAAAACAGACGTAGGAAAATCGCAAAATTATTCACGAAATTTTAATAGTAGTGACTACGACAGATTTAAGTGGTTATGTGGGTGTCCTAAAAGAAACAAACTGTTTTGTTTTATTTGTTTAGTGATGGGTGGCAACCAAAGTGCATGGACTCAAGAAGGGGTGAGTGATTTAAAACATTTAAATGAACGAGCTAAGAAACATGCTAGCTACAATGAAAAAACATTTACATAACATCTTAGATTTTAGTGTGTTGGGAAAGGTAGATATAAGGCAACAGCTTGATAGTGCTTATCGTGAAAATATAAGACGTCACAATGAAAATGTGGATAAAGACAGACATATTTTAAACCAAATAATTAATTTCAATTGGAAAGAAATGAACTCACATTTTGCCATACTCCAAAGAATAAACACAGCTAGGCCGGCTATTTTAAAGAAGATGTAGCGAAAGTTTGCAATTTCACGGATGACGCTACAATGCAGTAATTATTTTATCAACCAATGTCTACGACATAGACTAACCCCAGATACCTGGTAAAGGATTTGTGAGAAAAAGGTCCCTTTTCATTTCTTTCCAATTGAAAAATGGACTCACATTTTGTCATACTCCAAAAAAATAATTAATTGTATTAAATTTTGTGAAACAAATCCGGGACTTTAATGAAAAGGCGATTAACATTTTTATGAACAATAAGGACAGGCGAGCTAATTTAATTTTTAATTATTTAAAAAAGCTACCAAATCCCAAAAATTATTCTTGTGAAAGTCTATATCTTTGTATAAAAAAGTGTTAGTAAAACGCATGCCCTTGAAAACTTTAAAACTTTTCGCCTGCGGCGCCATTGGTAGCTAATAAGTAATCCTACTCACACACCCTGTGCCCACCCATGTAACACACCCACGAGCCGCCACTGGTTTAAACGCTTGTTTAAACTAAAGGCGCGTTTCGCCAACCATGTTGGCATCATCAGGAGATGATTAAAACTAAAGGTAAATCAAATCATATATTCTATATGTACTAAACTTCCCGTTATGGTGGTGTGGCTATTGGATAACAGAACTGATGCCGCTACCAGCGCGCTGCGAGCTTGTCGCGACAAGTTTGAACAGAACTGTGTCTGGTGATACTTTCCCCACCCTGAGCTCGCTGGACAAGCCGGTGGCTCGCTCAGTTTGACTGTAGCAGTCATTTGAATTAGTCTACACACCAGTGACGCGTCGAAAAAATGTTAAGTGTTCAGATGGAGCAACGGGTTAATCTCAACGGGTTAAGTTTCTTGTTAAACTGGGAAAGCTTTTACACAAGTTTATGCAATGTTAAAAAAGTGTACGGGAATGAATGTTTATTCCGCACACAAGTTTCTGTGCTGAAGTTCTGAAGACGCACACAAGTTCTAAGACGATCCGCGCCCCGGACGGCCCTCGACGTCAAAAACGAACGAAAACATTTAAAAATTGATTTATTCCGCGAAGATCGTCGTCTCAATCCATCGATATTCACTTCTTCATTACATTTTGAAGCAATAATGTGATTCGCACCAAATGAATGTTAGTTTGCACATCAGTTGTCAAGTTATGTGAGAACATCCACTTCATTTCAAAATATCTCTGCTCCATCGCCTGGACATATCTCGGCTCCATTTCCTCATCGACATATTCCCTGTTCTATTGGAAAGTTTTTATACTGGCCACTTTTTTTAATTCCAAATAATAAATCAAGATCATTTGTACTATTAATGCAATAAATGATTTGACAACTATTGAAACCAGTCTTGTATCTACAAACAATTTATTTGCAAATCCCTTCATTTTTCACTTTTTTTGGTATTCATATATTTGCAACAAAAAGAAGATCTTGTGAATTAGTTGGTTCAAAGGGTATTTTGAACAAAAGATGGTTAGTTTTTTGAATAAAAAAGTACAGATGCGATATCTCTACTGGAAAGGAAAAAAAATGTCATAAACTGAGACATTTGGGGCAATTTCCCCCCAATATTGACATTTAGGAGCACTTAGCTCAAATTTCGACAACACCTTAATGTTCAGCGGGTCAAAATACGTCGGAAATTATACAGCTTATCAAAATTACACTGTCAAATGCGGCACATAACTTAAGGGTATGCGGACAAAGATTTTTTAAAAAACTGAAGAAATGGTCATCTCCTTAGAGCTCTAGTCCGTTTTGGGTGGAAAATAGAACCCAATAAACCCCGGGATCTTGTTCAGCATCCCAAATAATATAGGAAAACACATGTTGATTACATTTTCCACAATATTAGGAGTTAGTAGGGCATTTACTTATAGAAAAAGAAAGTTTAGTTTAGATAATTTTGTTGCTAAATTAAATAACCGTTTCCCTACTATAAAATTTACAAATAAAATGGAACACAATGAACAGCTAACATTTTTAGATGTATTAGTTATTAGAAATAGTCAAAATAAGTTAGAGTTTGATGTATAGAGGAAAGAAACCGCGACCTTAGATATATTCCCAACGATTCACACCACCCTTTTCAACATAAAATGTTGAGAAAAGTATAGTAGTTCGGTTTTTCATGGAAAACGTCCAGTTTTTTGTTTCTACGCCGAAGGTTCCAGTACCCACTCCAGGGTCATTTAATAATAATAATAATAATAATAATAAACGTCTTTATTTACGGGCGAAGTTTAGTACAAAAATACTACTCTTAACCAAAAAAATAGAAAAAAAAAAAAAAAAAAAAAAAATATAAAAAACAAGAAAAAATCTAAAAAAAAAAAAAAAAAAAAATTCAAAAAATATTATTATATTGTAAATTTAACTAATTTCTTTTTATAAAAAAGTAATTGGAGGTTGTGTTAAGAAAACTTTGAAACTAGCAGTGATAAGAATTTATAAAATAAATTCTAATATTCCTTAATTGAAGTTACCAGTACTAAGGAATTAGGTGAGGACAAGGTATCGGAATGGTGTAATTATATTATGTAATCAAATAATGATTGATTTCTATTTATTATCAAACGAGGAGGGTTTTGTACTTTTTGAATTCGATTTTTTCAAATGTATTTAGAAATGAGCCATATACTAATAACAATAATTAAAAAAACTAGCACTAAAGTTCACATAACACAATTTTTAAATTATCCTGTAGCAGATGACGGCTAGCATATAAAAGTTTCAGACTACTATAAGCTTTCTTCAAGAGTGAATTCACATGATCAGTAAACTCAAGTTTATCATCAATAATTACACCTAGATTTTTCGTCTTCTTAACAACTGGTAGAAGATTATCGTTTAATCTGATAGAAAAAATTTGTAGATACCGGTTCTTGTTTTTTGCTGCCAATTATCATAATATGGCGTTTGGATGGATTAAGATGTAAATTATGGTCTAAAGAAGTCTTCCAGATATTTTGAAGGTCTTGATTAATTATATATTCTGCAACGATATACTCTTGAGGTAGAAAGCTATAGTAAATCTGAGTATCATCTGCGTATGCCTGTATGTTACAGTTTTTAACGGTCTTAAGTATATCTGATGTATATATTGAAAAGAGCAAAGGTCCAAGAATGGATCCTTGTGGGACACCCGATATTACAGAGTTGGAATGGGATAAAATGTTGTTAAACGAGACAATTTGTTGCCTATCGGACAAATAGGATTTAAAAAAAATAAGAGAGCTATTCTGAAGGCCATAATATTTCAGTTTAGCACAAATCAAACTATGGTCTATGGTATCAAAAGCTTTTGAAAAATCTAAAAGAACTAACGCAGTCAGTTTTTTGTTATCCTGAGCAGCAACAATATCGTCACAGACACGAGTTAATGCGGTAGCGGTACTGTGACCTTTTCTAAACCCTGACTGATATTCGTGAACTATATTACGTTTATTTACATATTCAAGTAATTGGTCATATACCACTTTTTCCAAAATTTTAGACAACGTTGGTAAGATGGTTATGGGTCTTAAATCAGATAAATATGTTACATTTGATGTTTTGGGAAGGGGCACAATAAGGCCATTTTTCCAACAATCTGGAAAACTACCGCACTCCAAGCAACAATTAATAACGTGTACTATATAGGGAATAATCAATGGACAACAATATTTTAACATATTTAATGATATTCCATCCAGCCCAGTCGCATTACTTTTAAAATTGAAAATAATTTTATTTACCTCGTCTTCTTAACGAACCTAAAAAAATTGTTGGTTGTCTTGTTTATTGTTTTCGTAAAACTGGATAAGGGTTTTTTATTTTTACTTGTAGCACAAAGATTTGTGATTTTCCTCCACTTTGGGTCAAGTCGAAAAAACAAAGTCCTTTGTTATCGGCAGTCAAGGGTTTAACTGCTTCAATACCTACTTTAGACGAGGTCGAGTTTTTTGCTTCTAATTGTAAGAACAAGGAACCGGAGTCCAACAATTTGTGGATAGATGGCTTCGAACTAATAAATTTAGATGGTCGTTATCTCTAAACTTAGTAGTAATTCGTTTTTGTTAAATCATCATTTAAATCACCAAAAGACACTTTTGGTTCACCCCAATATTTGATTGACAAATTGAAAATACAGGAATTTGTGGTTCTTTAAGCAGGCTTTTTTTTTGATCGAGTGTCTAATGGACCGGTTGTTTACAACTCCTGAGCCGGGCATAATTTTCCCCCTAATGCCCCGGATTTTCCACATGTCCGGACGGCACCCGACAACAATCGGCTTAATCTGCCGACTATGTCGGAGCGGGGCGCCGCCCCGCAGCCGAATTTACAAGCCGCGCCGCTCGTAAATCCCCGCTGATTGGATGTTATGGCCGCATTACCAATATTACACGACCGAAATTTACTAGTTATAACTCGTTTTGTTTGCGTCCGCGCGCCGGGAGGGCCTTTGCTTGCGCGGGGATTTATCGCCGGCCACGTCGATTAACTGGATAAGGGAAAAACCCGGGTGGAAAGCGGAACACGCGGAAATTGCTTTTTAAGTTCGATTTATGGTTCGATGTTGGGCGACGCGATTTTCTTTCACCAAAATTTCTTATTTATATGATTGGTACTAAGTTATCCGAAAATTTTGTATACCTACCATTTTTTTTTCATTAAAATTTTAAAATAAAGTATTTATAGGATGGGCCATCAGATGGTTTCTTTTTAAAATTGCTATTATACATCGTTGACTATTTTTAAATTGTGATTGTTGCCTTATCAAGAAAGTATGCCTTCCCATTATTTATGAAAAACAATTTCAGTTAAATGGCCGCCACGGCTGGCTTGCCAGTAGTTTATTATTTTCACCCAATTATGAAGTACATTTTCGATTATTTGTGGCTCTATTGCACGAATAACTCGATTGATGTTATCCTTCAGTTAACCTTTCCTTAGCTCAATTGGCTAAGGAGAGGAAAGCTATTGACGAGTCCGGAAAGCGGTCAAGGGGTAGGTTCCCCTGGTTATGTGAAACTTGATTGTGGCTTTGGGCGCAATATTTTTTTAAAAATACAAAATGTAGTATAGAATAACCAAAATTTGATAACTTTCTTGATTATAGAAAGAAAAAAGTCCAAATAAAACAAAAAACTATTAAAATAAAAAAATTATACAATCGGTTAAATTGACCCATAGGTTACCTAAAATTTGAAGCACTGATTTTACAATAATACTTGGACCGGCAGGGTAAATGGTCTTACGAAGCCAGAGGAGAGTGGCTTCCGGAGGTAGAGGATGTTCCTGGAGTTGCTACCAGCAGTACTGGGTGACTGTTCGACTTCCTCTCTACCACAGGTAGAGGTGTTCGTTCCTGGTTGATGGCCGTTTGTCCAGAAGTTGTTACATACAAAAGTGAAAAAACAAATCAGTGTTGTTCTACTGAGAGTTCGCAAACAGTGGGTATCTGAATTGAAGTTATATAAACCAAACATAATTAATACTACTAAATTCCAGGACTCAGTATTAATTAATCTAAATTTGAACAATATGACCCAAAAAAAAGTTAAAAAAAAAAACTAGCTAAGCTGCACTTCAAGTTTAAGCACACTGTTTGATAAGTAAGCAAGAAGAAAATTCATAAAAAAAATACCACAGTTAACACTTGTGCTTCACGGACGGAAACAAAGAAAAATCTAAAGAAAAATTAGACTTTCGTAGGAGGACGTTGTGGGCACCTGTAGATACCAAATTGAACGAGCGGCAATTGCTCGAGGTCCGTGATTTCAACAAATTATTACTACTAAATAGAAAATTAAAACTACTTACCTCGAGAAAATTTTGCAGGTGCGGTTGCCACGCTCGTTCGTCCCCTTTTTACATGTCAAATCAAATTTGGTCAACGACCACGAAAACTCGTCCTTCGACTCAGAAAAGGTTTGGTAGGGTCTCTATTTAATTTGCCACACAGCTATCTTCTCCCAAGCTGGGAATACCTAAAACATACAGAAACCACAGGGTCTGCTTTCCTAACAAAACTAATTTCGATCCTACTAATGATTAAATTAGGGTAGGTGAATCTAACCTATCCTGCCATGTGCTATCCTTAATAATACGGAAAAAATCAAAACAATGAAATATTAGAATATATAAATTAAGAGCAAACATTAAATGCAAAAGTGATTGAAAAGATATAAACAAATTTAATTAATGAATTGTCCACTTACACAGTGGACTAAACTGAAGCTCGCTTATCACAACCGTAAGTTAAAAAGATAGGTCAAGAAGAAGGGACGCTCCTTCAGTCGATCCGATAGTTTCAATAACACATATCTGTAACCGTGCCACTAATCGTAGAACGGCATTAGTTATTAGTTGCGTTCGTTTAACATCTAGTGCGTTCGTTTCACTTAGGGGTAACTGGTTGAGGTGTGATTTTACCAATTAATGACATAAAAATAAGAATGTGACGGGATTAAAATAAATACCGTTACACAGTGCGTGATTGTTTGTGGATCGTTGGAGTAACAACGGTCATTAACATGTCTCCATAAAAAACAGTCCAACGGTGTTAAATCGCAATTGCGTAATGGCCAGTTAATGTCTCCAAAACGACTGATAAGTTCCAAACTTAGTGTGCAAAAGATCGATCGGCAACCAAAGCTCGTCCAAGTCCAAATCGTCTAATGGCGGCCACAAAAAAATCAGTTAACAAGTCTCTGTCACACATTCCATTTACTGTAACGCTATTACCATCTTCATTTCCAAAGAAGTAAGGACCAATGATGTCACCACTCCAAAACCCACACCACTCAAACCCAACAGTCACGGATGCTTGCTGCGGATCCTGACGGATGCATTGGCTTCTCTATGACGAAGTGTGGATTTTCGGAACCCCAAATCCTACAGTTCTGTTTGTTAACATGTCTTCCAAGATGAAAATGAACTTCTTCCGAAAAAATGATTTTTCGATTGAAATCGGCGTCCTTTTCAAACTCATTTAAAGCCCATGCGGAGAAGCGATAACGAAGTGGATGGCCATTTTCCTTTACCTCTTGAGTAAGTTGCAACTTGTAAGCAAATAATCCGAGGTCTTTATGCAATATTTTCCTCAGAGAAGTGCGACTGACATTAAGTTGTTGTGTTCTGTGACGAGTTGAGGTTCTTGGGTTTTCACGCACACTTTGGGCAACAGCAGTAATTCTTTCAGCTGTGCGCTCCGGACGAGCCACGTGGATGACTTCTGTTATCCATAAGTATGCCAACTTTCCTTAAGAACTTTCTTACACCAGGCGTTGACGAAGCTTCATTTCGACCAAAAATTGTTCTCAATTTTATCACTGTTTGAACACAGCATTCACTTTGAAAATAATTTTTCAATATTTCCCAACGTTATTCAAGCGTAAAACGATCCATTTCTTACAGCGGAGGTTAGACGTGTCAAATGTCAAGTGAGTCAGTGTCGGAAATGTAGAAATAACACTCGGTTTAAAAAGAAACCAATATATGGCCCACCTTTTATTAGCAAAGGAATTTTTTGATAAGTAATTGAGCCTATACATCCTTACTAAGTAGAGTTATTACACAAATATGGCAAACAAATGTCAAAAAATGATTATGACATTTAACCACATGTACCTGCAGGTTAAGGAAAGGATTAATAAATTTAAGTAACATAAACCGTTATGCTGTAAAACACTAATTAAGCCCGGAAGAAGTCTGAGTATATTAGACGAAACGTCGGCAAAAAAATTAATGCTTGTATTTTGTCCAATATTACCCAAAAAATACCTTTGTAAACATGTATTTTATGGACGCAATTGATAATTACTATAAAATATGTATTCCTATTAAGTGCTTGGTATCATTTTGAAACCCATTTTCCACAATATAATCGTCTCTATTATGTCCGTACTAGAGATAGCATTAAACCATAAGAGTCAGGGCCGCACTTAGTACATAGTGTATCACTGTGAGAAATACGAAAAGATATATTTAAAAAACACTGCCTGGCAACATTAAAAACATGTACGAAGTGTGTAAATTAAGTAATAAGTCTGGCAACGTAGCGCCTGATCTAGCAATACTGCGGAGACGGGACTTGGAAGGGCGGTGGGTTAACATGTAATGCACATTCAGTACAAGTTTGAACTAGGTAGAGTCATTTGTAATACTTTTGCAAAACATGAACACGCCTACAGAGACAGCGTTTTTTCAAGAGCCCAGGTTTTTCGGTGGTTTAAGGCATTTTCAAAAGGAAGAGAGTCGATTGAAGATCCATTCGATAGAAACCACGCAGCGGAAGGCCTTCATCTTCAAAAACCGATATAATAGGGGATCTTGTGCGTTCAGATCGTCGGTTGACGACAAGAGTGATTGGGGAAGAGTTAAATTTGAATCACACCACTGTTCATCAGATTGTGACTAACGAATTGGGGATGAGAAGAATCTGAGCAAAAATGGTTCCAAAAAAACCTTTCGCAGGAACAAAAGGGCATAGGGATAGAAAGGTGTCTTCACTTTTTGGAATCGATTGCAAATGATCCCCATTTTATGAAACGTGTCATTACTGGTGATGAGACTTGGGTGTTTGAGAACGACCCGGAAACCAAGCGCCAAAGTATGGAATGTCACACTTCAAGCTCTCCAAGACCCAAAAAAGCAATGAGCAAGTCGAAGTTGAAGATCAAATGCATGTTGATTTGCTTTTTTGATAGCCAGGGAATTGTCCACAAAGAGTTTGTGCCTCCAGGCCAAACAGTAAATCAACACTTTTTACAGAGAGGTTCTTGAAAAACGAAAAAGGGTCATGCGTGTGAGACCAAACATCAAGAACAACTGGGTGTTGCATCACGACAATGCGCCTTGTCACACAGTCATTTCAGTAAACGAGTTTTAACCCAGTAAAACATTCCTGTGGCTCCTCAGCTTTCTTGTTCGCCTGACTTGAGTACTTGTGATTTTTTTCTCTTCCAGAGATTGAAAAATCACCTCAAAGGACGTCATTTTGGGACCATAGAAAACATTCAAACGGCTGTAACCGACCAGCTGAAGGCTATTCCAGTATATGAGTTCCAGCACTGCTATGAGGAATGGAAGAACCGCCTCCAGCGCTGTATGGCTTCTCAAAGAAGTTATTTTGAAGGAGACAATACTGAATTGTAATTATATTCGAATAAAAAAAATCAAAATCATTTCTAAATACTAAATAATTTTATAACAATTTGGCATCAGTGCACTCTAAAACTTAAACACATGTTTGATGACTTGCATATTGGCGCATAGAATATTGGCGCATATTTGGTTGTACTGACTGACTGACTACCAGTTACTGTCTCCATTTTTTTTCCGTTCTTTTAGATACATGCAAAGCCCTCGACATCGACGCTCTTCGAACCAAATCGAATACTCCCCGCGGCGAGAGTTTTTTTGCCCGCGAGCTTCTCTCGTTCGTTCTACATTTTCAATTTAATTTGCGTGCGCTCGCCCCTCGCACGCCCGTTGTGCGGCCCTAACAAGTTAATTCGAATTCCTTCATTATGCGAATTTCCCCGGATAAGTTTTCCGCGCAGGAAAACCGGCGAGGCGGCGAATGGAAAACGGGAAGCGGGGGTTTAAAACTCGTTTCCAGTGTCTGAAAATCCCGAAGAAGATTCGCCTCGACACTATACGCGGCGAAGTTAATACGGTTTAGTTCTTTCGAGGTGTTCGATGGTTCAGTTTTGACTCGAACTAAATAACGAGCGTTCAAACACATTTTACATCAAGTTGGCTGTTGAAATGTTTCCAACATGGCAGACATGTAAACAAAGGACCCCGCACAAAACAAATGGAAAGTGGGCCCAGGTTGATTTGTCAAAAAATTGATATAGTCCAGTCTTTGAGCTGGGAGACTTAACTAAGTTTGGTGCAGCTACTCTAATTAAAAAAAAAATTGCATCATGTTCTATGAACCTCTAAGGTCATTCGTGACTATCAACCAACTTGGCAAAGCCCCCTCAGACCACCCCTATACTATAAAACACACCCCATTCTCATTTTTAGAGTGGTGTTTTGTTTTTGAAAAAATGACAATTAAATCGTAGGGTATAAAAATGAAAGGTGATTCGAAACATGACGGGAAAACTGGAAAATTCTGGGTCACTTTTTGCGGATTTAATCATTGGTCACGCGATTTGCGTTTTTTACGCATAAAGATTTCCAGCGCGTATAATGATAACGAGTAATGAAAAATCATGTAAATTTTCTGGAAAACTATGAAAATTTTCCGGAAAACTTGGAAAGACAATTTTTCAATTTTATGAAAATGATCGTGTGATAAGTCGCTATTGGGGTTTTTTGTGGCGCTGATCATGAATCCGATGTCACTTTCCCGAAAAATTCATGCTTTCAAATTTTCAAATTCAAACTTTTTTGAAATACCTTCATTTTGTCATTAATTAAATGTTAATTTCAGCAATATATGACAAAACATTCTCAATCAGCTCCCCAAAAACCCCAATAGCGACATATCACACAATCATTTCGATAAAGTTGAAAAATTGTCTTTCCAGGTTTTCCGGAAAATATCTTAGTTTTCCAGAAAATGTACATGGTTTTTCGTTATGCGTTGTCATTATACGCTGCTGGATATCTTTATGATGTAAAAAACGCAAATCGCTTGAACAATGATTACATTTTCACAAAAGTGACCCAATTTTTCAGTTTTCCCGGCCGTGGTATGAATCTTCTGGGAAAATGACATCGGATTCATGATCAGCGACCCAAAAAACCTCCTAGAACCAACTTTAGATGCTTAATTGTCATTTTTTCAAAAATTAAATACCACTCTAAGAATGAGGGTGAGAACGGGGTGTGTTTTATAGTATAGGGGTGGTCTGAGGGGGTTTGCCAAGTTGGTTGATAGTCACGAATGACCTTCGAGCTTCATAGAACATGATGCAAAACAAATTTTTGAATTCGAGTAGCTACACCAAACTTATTTAGTTGGCCTAATTCCCCGGTTCACAGACTGGATTAATGAGATAGTTCTAGACTTTCTGAACAAAAGTTCTCATGTACCAAAAAATATCCTATGATTAGGATTCAAGATAGAGGGATGAAGGTTGATTATTTGGCTATATTACTGAATATGCCTAATGAAATTTGCAGATCATAAACAGGGAGGATTGGTAGTCCGCAAGAAATCGTTCAATAAAAAAAGTTATAGACAGTTGTTTAGAGGTATTATAGTGGCCATGACCATGAACCTTACAAGGTCAAGTTAATTTTTGACATGTAAATCACTGTTTTCTAATGAGGCCATATATGAAGAGTCCGAGCAACTTCAGATATAAAGTCAGTTGGCTACCCGATGTCACTCAAAGGTCATGTCAGTTTACTTGCCCTTGACCATGAAACTTACAAGGTCATTTCTAAGAAATTCCTAGCCATGTAGATTTTTTTTAGCGGGAACCAATATTTTCCATCGAGAAGAATGAATCTGATATACGGTTTAACATCTTGACAATGTAAACTGAAAAGCATATATATCTCTTCATTGTTGAAGTTTATTTATAACCGAAACTAAAATGTTGGTTGAACATATTGGTTCCCGCTAAAAAAAAATCTACTTGGCCAGAAATGGCCCAGAAATGACCTTGTAAGTTTCATGGTCAAGGGCAAGTAAACAGGCATGACCTTTTGCAGATATGACCATCATCGTCCATTGTTAACAAAATATTGAAAAAAAAACAATGTACCAGTGACATAAGTCGAATTTCCTTATGTACGACTTAAATTAATATTTAATTTACTGTACGTATTTTTTTTCAAGAAACTAGTTTAATACTATTAGATGGCTATTTTAAAAATATTGAACACATTTATTCAGTCTGCAGATATTCGATTTCTATAAATTTTTGAAAGGTTTTTTAACCAAGGTAGTTCTCTTGGTCACTTACAGGAATGTTTTTATTTTTTTATGAGGATTATTACTTAACAATTAGGTATTTTACTTAATAATTTACCAAAAGAAATAATTATGTAAGGTCTTTGCATAATTTATAATTTTAAATTGTAATTTTAAAAAACGTAATTTTTAAAATTTCCTTTTATGTTAGTACGTGGTTGGTTTTTGTTTGAAGAATCTTCTACAACATGTAAGTACGTATTTTTTTGGTAAATATCAACTTTTTTCACGAAAAAAAAATTGTCAATTTTTTTTCTCGCCAGAACGCTTTTGGCGTGCATCTAATCCTTGCTGAAATAACCTTTATGTAATTGCGTTGTCATTGGTTATGCGTTGTTTTGATATCATGCAAAATTATTACTAAGGTATCGCTGGTGTCCAGTCCTTCCTTGTACGTTCTTTGTCAATCTCCGCCCAATAAAAGTTATAGGACATATCTTTAGAATAGCTCATGTAAGAATTTCACCAGCCCTTAAAATCCATGATATTAACCAACGTAAACTGATATAAAAATCTTGATTTTTTAATTTTAGTTTATTTTTTTAATTCATTGTTTTAAAATATCTGTCAAAAACTATCCCAAATTTTATAGATTTTTTAAGGAATTGCTTTGTATGCATTTTTTTTTGCCTCACGCGGTATATCGAATTTCCCTCTTAGCGCGGCTGCTGATCTGCCTTTACAAATTTTCTAACACAATGAGAATTCCTCGTGGGTACTCTTTTTGTGTTTCGGAATGTTTTTATTGAGGCCCCTCGTCATTGTTTTTCGATGGAGGTATCGAATATCCTCATTCAGCCCGTCTGAATGAAGGTGTCACACGGTCAAAATACGGACATACGTTCTGTGACCCAGATAATGATTGTTCAGAAGGAGGTACTGCTTGGAAGAATGTTCCCACTAAGCGAAATAAAACGCAAGAAATACGAATTATGTTATCGGATGGCCGGCCCAGTCACCTGATTTGACCCCCATTGATCTTTTTTTATGGGGTTACGTCAAATACTTACGACAAGAAGACTTAAGTCAAAGATAAAGAAAGATGTATAATAAGTAATAAGGAACGACTAAATAATATGAACGACTTAAGAGCCTGATTTGTGTAATGAGGGCAATAAGAGGATGGTTGTTTGTGAATATAAGAAGATATATGGACAGATTAGAACCGTGTGTTTTCATTAGTACTGTATTACCAAATTAACCAAATTGCGAGAAAACTTTTTCGAAAAACTCACCCTGTTGTGGAAGCCACACAGCGTTGGAAACGGTTCTTCCATCCCTCATCGCTGGAACTCATATACTACAGTAGCCTTCAGCTAGTCGATTACAGTCGTTTGAATGTTTTCTATGGTCCCAAAATGACGTCCCTTGAGGTGATTTTTTCAATCTCAGGAAGAGAAAAACGCCACAGACATTAAAGGCATTAAAGAAAATATAATTATTAATGTAATATAAATATATTACATTTTGCAACGAAAATATTGATACTACTATAGTATCAATAGTGATATTATGGCGATGGGTGGTGTGGTAAGTAAAGCACTTTAGTCGGCTATATGTACAGTGATTTATTTACATATTTACAAGATATGCAAGACCGGAGAAGTCCGGTAAATCGCGGAGATAGACTCCGGTGTGGAGCCGGTGAACGGTAAAGATGAACTATCGAGACTCTGTCCAAAACTGAACGTAAAATCCCTAAACCAACAGTCAGCCACAGACCAGGTAGGTTCCCCGAAACCAGTCTCCAATAAACAGTTGTAAACTGAATTAGGGAAATCCCAACCGCAGGTCAATTTGGGAAAACCAAATTATTATGCGGGTGTTTTTAACAGAAATCAAATAGGCTGTACCACGTATTTACATAACTATACAAACGGTAAATGCCGAAACGTGAGAATTAGGGTTTTACAGAAATTTACATAAATAAGTAGATTCGTACCTACCACGTACATAATTCAACTAAAATTAGACCCTACCTAGTAAATAGCAATAGACCCTACAATATAAAGGAAGCAGTGATATAAAAAATGATGTCGAGTTGATGGCAAACGATAAAGAAGAGGCACTTTGCCTCATCCAATCAGCCGGCGAACATTGCCAAGTTAAATTAACTCGTTGAGTTAATGAATAAGTCTGGCCCCGACACAATATTCAAGCCAAAGAGACAGTCCCCCCCCTTCACGGAACCACCAAATGGAGAGGGCCACTTCCGCTTCACCTCTCCCGCATCAATTATGAAAATATTTTATAAAAGGCAAGGAACCGAGGCCAATATGGCCGCTCGAGGAATGCGGCGCGGTCTGGTTTCCTGGATAGCCCCGGATAGGCGGGGTGAGAGAGCCAAGGGGGGTGGACGACGATAATGAGCTCGCAACGACTCCAGCGGACGCTGGTATAACTCCAAAATATGGGGAACACGGGAGAATTATTGTACGGCTTTCCTCCCCCAGGTTTCCAGTCGGAGGGGACGCTGTAGGGTGGTTGCGCTGGTGGGTTCGCCCTGCGATTCTGCTGTTATTTGCAACGAGACGCGTAATTGCTAATGGAAGAGCTTTTGCCCCGTGGAGGTTCAGTTATTTTAAAAGACTAGCGCTTTTTCTCTTATTCCCCTAACTGCCAGGTTTGTCTGCGACGAGATGCGCTTGGTAATTAGGCGCACAATGGAAGGGAAAAGAATGTATAACGAAAAAATATCGGAGGGATTATAAGTAGAGCTCGGAGGTTAATAATATATGTGTACTTTTCCAGGGGAGGCTCCAGGATGCCACTATCAATACCCTTACGTAATGTAAAACAGGTATTTTCTCATACATTTGACGGTGTTTGTTGGAGAACAACTAATCTACAAATAACCACAGCCACAAGAGAGTAGCAACAATACATGGCGTTTATTTACTTCAATGTTCTCCTCGCCCCATAGTGACCCACACATTTAGATAGGTACACACTTACTAACTGTTCCGTACTTGTGCTTTCCAACGCCCTTGAAGGCATTAAATGACCTTCCACGGCTTTTGCCTCATCCAGTCCCCCAACCACTACTTAACTTCCGTCAATCGGACAATTCCACCGAAGAAACCTTGAACATTAGTCATCTGAATCAACAAGTGAAACTGTGTCAACGAATTTTGAAATATGATTTGGAGTTCCCTCAATATCGTTTGCAATTCACACATGGCAATCTCTGAGCGGATGAACCTCTAAGACTACAGTTCTGTAAATGATCTATTAACCGTCTTAAAAATAGCGATGATGTCTTCGAATTTTTTTTTTTACTGATGAGGTTCGGTTCCATCTTTCGGACGCCGTTAACTCTATGAATATGAAACTACACTCACAAAAATTGAACGTTGGACCATTTCTTTAACGGAACACTGAATGCAGAGTTTTGTACAACTGTTGCATGAGGACGAGTTGCAGGGAAGGTAATATTAAAATAAAGCAATTATGAAGCTCTTGCTTATAAGACCAAAAAAAAAAAACGACAATTTATAAGCTAACTGTCAAAATGTCAAATCATGCTTTTTTTTTTTCGGAGATTGTATAATTACTTTGAACACCGATATTCTCTCTAGATCTAAAAAATTAAAAATAGAAATAAAAAACTTAAGATTAAGAATAGAAATAGATAGGTCTTTTTTTGCTCGGCCTACTTTGATGACTTTTTTTAATGACTTTATTTTATATTCCTCGTGTTACTTTCATGAAATTAGTGCTATGAAAGTGTTGTTTATTATTTACTATAGTTTTTAATGACCACAACGATGACCAAGTTGAGAGCTTTATTTATTTTGTGTTTTTTTTTTGTGCAATTAGGTAAGGTATTTTCGAAGAAATGGGTCGATCATGGGAGGATCAACAACGTAGATCAGCAGAGGTTCTTCTGAAGATGAAGATGGACATAATGTAGAAGGGATGGAAAATAAAATAAGAAAAGTGAACATAAATGTAGTCAAATGAAATAATTTCCCAAAAAAAAAAAAAAAAAACGTTATGAATCCTTTCCTAAGTTTGACAACAGAGTTATTGATGTCAGAGAAACAGGTGGAGAAAATTACAGCAAATCACTGAAAAAAACTGTATCGAACATTGGTACTATAAATTAAAAATGAATAAACAGTGCGCGCCTAAAGTATGGAATACATTCAGTAAATGTGAAACAAAAAATTTTTGGAAAAAAATCCTCGAACAGGTCGATTTTGTTTAATAAAAACACACATTTTTGAGGGATCGTCTATTTTCAGATGTCATTTGTTTTTGAGTAATGACGTCATCAACTTATTTGTCAAATGACAACCCACCATTTTTTTAATTTAATTTGAGAGACCCTTTCATTGTCGATTTAACGGTATAAAAATGTTGCCACCTTACATAACAAAATTTTTGAGTAAATGACAATTGAATGTTACTAAATGAAAAATATATATTTGCGATGAAGCCACGTTTTGTCTAAATGGCACAGTGAACCGTCAAAATTGCAGGTATTGGAGTCGGGCAAATCCTCATTGGATCATTGATGCATACCTATACTCAACATCCGCAGAAATTAAAAGTGTGGGCCGGAATAGTCGCAAACAGAATAATAGGGCCTTTCTTATTTTAAGAAACTCTCACAGGAGAAATATATCTGGAGTTCTTGCAAAATGACCTAGTTCCAGCGCTTGCAGTAATTTTCCCAAACGAGAATGATCCTGACATTCCAGATGACATACTCTGGTTTCAGCAAAACGTAGCACCCCCGCATTATGCGCGCTCAGTTCGTGAATATTTAGACGTCATCTTTCCTCAGAGGTGGATTGGCCGAAGACCGATAGAATGGCCCGTGAGATCCCTAGATCTTATCCCACGTGATTATTTTTTATGGAGTTATTTATAATCAAAAGTTTATTGCAGAAGACCACACAATTTAGCCGAACTACGAAATCGCATTAGAGATGAAATGGGATCCATTACCCCGGAAGTCATTCAGAATGTACAAGAAGAATTTGTACACAGGCTTGCATATTGCCAGAAGTTTCCACAATTTGATTGTATATGCTTATTAAAGAAATTTTCGTTTATTTATTGTGAAAAATATATTTTTCATTTTATAACTTTCAATTGTCATTTACTCAAAAATTTTGTTATGTAAGGTGGCAACATTTTTATACCGTTAAATCGACAATGAAAGGTTATCTCAAATTAAATTAAGAAAATGGGAGGTTGCCATTTGAAAAAGAAGTTAATGACGTCATTATTCAAAAATAAATGACATCTGAAAATAGACGTTCCCTCAAAAATGTGTGTTTTTATTAAACAAAATCGACCTGTTCGAGGATTTTTTCCAACAATTTTTTGTTTCACATTTACTGAATTTATTCCATACTTTGTATATGCGAGCACTGTATAGCCCTCGACCAATACATTCAGATGAATAAGGCCCGATTCAATATAGGTTAATAAAAATGGAATTAATATAACTTAATGACGGTTCAGATGCAAGTAATATAGCAACTGACTGACATGGAACATACATAAGTGTAGGAATATTTTTTTTTTGCAAAATTAGATCTACAGGAATCTATAGGCAATACGGTGAGGTGGTAAGATACTAGTAAATTATTTTACTAGAGAGTAGTTTGAGATCAGAATTAAATCGTTGGAATCGTTTTGCAAACGCTGACCATCAAGAGCGGCTAAAAACAAATGAAACTCGATAACCATGACAAAAGACTGGGGTTTCTAAGGTAACCAAATTCTATAAAATCTACAATTTTATCCTATATTTACAAAACAACTACGCAATTTCGCTCTTTGTTAACAGGAAGATAGAACAAGCTTGTTTTTTAAACAATTTTTTCCTCTTAAACACATCCAACCCTTCCAAACTTTTTGCTCCATCCGATATCCGATCCTCCCCTCCCCCCGTTCCCCGCCCGTTTCGCCTCCCTCGTTCGCGTCAACATCGACTAAATCACGGGGTCGTTACAAACGCAAGTAATTCCATTATACAAGCATTCTCCGTCACCCATCGGGCCCCGATGCGATTCTATTTATTGGATAAACATCTGTCAACATACCTCCCATTTATACCGGCAACCTGTCATTATCTTTTATCATGATAATTGCGCGGCGCAGTCCATTATCCAGCGATGGTGTGCGCGCTGTATAGGCACATCTACACTCCACCATCGTTCCTTTTCACGTCTAACCTACACCTATACTTACCGGGACACGCCCGATCAAAGGGTTAGGTAGCCAAGGGTTAAATAATTCCATTCTTCGTGGAGGAAACCTGGTTAGGTAGACGCGCCATTCGCTCGTCCAATGACGTGCGCAGCTGTAGTTACTTTTTGGACGGGAACGGCGATGGCACCCTCGAGGGGCCGTCGAAATTGAAACGTTAACTGTCTGATTCGTAGGTGCGGATTGGTTGGGTCCGTGAGGTTCCGTTCCCGACTGCAGCGTGATGATTAACCTCTCAACATCATAGTTTTTTGAACAGTAGCTGGTGCTAAGCTTGCAGGTTTACGCACTTCCAAAAAATCATTGAAAAAACATGGTTTTTATTAAATATCAATTGTAATAAAATTGTTAATTTGCAACCTACATATTTATTTGTCGTACCCGTCGTATATTTGTACTAGAGATAGCACTAACATATTAAAGACAGAGTCGGACAGTGAATACAGATTGTTCATATAAGAAGTAATTTATAAAAAAGTACATATTTTCAGTTAAAACTAGTGAAACATAAGAACATAAGTCTACCTGAAGAGTATGCAAGCCGTATAACGTAACAATCCTCAAAATTGACTACTCTTACCGGGATAACATTCAGGAGTATAGGGACCCTTATGTGATTAGTTCTATATGGCTCAGTCACTATTTGACCGGCTGCAGAGCTCGCTAATGTATGACGTTTTTTACAAAAGAAAAGTAAAAGTCAGAGTAGTTTTTTTGTTCTTTATGACCGTTTTTGTAAACCGTTTTTTTTTCGGTTTTTTGTAAACCGGTTTTGCTTTAGACACAGCGCAACGGATACTTTTGCAAAACTTCTACACGCCTACGGAGACAGTGTTGTTTCAAGAGCCCAGGTTTTTCTGTAGTTTAAGGCATTCTCAGAATGAAGAGAGTCGATTGAAGATGAACCACTCAGCGGAAGGCCTTCATCTTCAAGAACCGATGAAAATGTCGATAGAATGCGAGATTTTGTGTGTTCAGATCGTCGGTTTATGGCGATGGTGGTGTGGTAAGTAAAGCACTTTAATCGGCTATATGTACAGTTATTTATTTACATATTTACAAGATATGAGACACCGGGGGAAGTCCGGTAAAACGCGGAGATAGACTGGAGCCGGTGAACGGTAAGGATGAACTGACGGAGACTGACCCTCCAAGAAAGTACGTTCCGAGACCGATCTATAACACACGCCTAGGTAAGTAGGTGGGTTCCCCGAAAAACGAAAAGTCCGAGTAAAAGGTTGTAAACTGATTTAGGAAAAAACCCAACCGCAGTTAGTTTGGGAAAACCAAACCATTATGCGGGTGTTTTAGCAGAAATCAAATAGGCTGTACCAGAGGTTTGTCACGTATTTACACAAATACACAAGTGGTACACGCCGAAACGTGAAAATTAGGGTTTTACAGAAATATATATAAATAAGTAGGTACCTACCTACCACGTACATAGTTCAATTAAAATTAACAACAATAGACCCTACAGGTTGATAACAAGAATGATCGGGGACGAGTTAAATTAGAATCACACCACTGTGCATCAGATTTTGACTAACGAATTGGGGATGAGAAAAATATGCGCAAAAATTGTTCTAAAAAACCTTTCGCAGGAACGAAAAGACGATGAAATCTGGAATCGATTGAAAATGTTTCCCATTTTATGGAACGTATCATTACTTGATGAGACTTGGGTGTTTGAGCATGACCCGGAAACCAAGCGCCAAAGTATGGAATTGTACATTTCAAGCTCTCCAAGACCAAAAAAAAGCAAGAATGAGCAAGTCGAAGATCAAATGCATGCTGATTTGTTTTTTTTTGATAGCCAGGGAATTGTCCACAAAGAGTTTGTGCCTCCAAGCCAAACAGTCAATCAACTTTTACAGTTCTTGAAAAACTTCGAAAAAATGGTCATGCGTGTGAGACCAAACATCAAGAACAACTGGATGTTGCATTACGATAATGCGCCTTGTCACACAGCCATTTCAGTAAACGAGTTTTTAGTCAGTAAAAACATTCCTGGGGTTCCTCAGCTTCCTTATTCGCCTGACCTGAGTCCTTATGACCCGAGATTGAAAAATCACCTCAAGAGACTTCAAGACTTCATTTTGGGACCATAGAAAACATTCAAACGACTGTAACCGACCAGCTGAGGACATTACATTATGTGAGTTTCAGTACTGCTATCAGGAATAGAAGAAACATCTCCAGCGTTGTGTGGCTTCCCAAGGAAGTTATTTTGTAGGGGACAATACTTAATTGTAATTCTATTCGAATAAAAAAAAAAATAAAAAAAATCAGTCTCATTACTTAATTTACACACCTCGTATTCATAAATATTCGTAAGAAAAACTGTTAATGTACTATGTACACGAATCTGCAAGTCTTATGAAATTATAAAAATAGTAAATTTTATGTGCACGACTTCCATAAGTTTCATAAATATAAGACAAATGTGCAGGTTAACTCAACTTCCTAACGCATTCATACACACAAACGAATGGTTTTTATTAGGTTTTTATTTCATATTACCCCTCACTTGAGTATGCCCCATTGCCCTCTTCAGTTATAGGTTGTCGCGAAAACAAAAGTTCTCAAATTTAAAATTTTAAAAACTGTATAAATTGTTACTCGCGTAAAAACTCCTATGGGATTTACCTAGGGGGCCGGGGGGGCCGGGGGGGGGGCCACACAGTGAAGTATCCTCCAAAAAATTGTCCTAAAGGTAGGTACCTAAGGGAGTATGATCAATTTATAATAGTTTTTAGTGTAGCCAGGTAGTGTTTTTAAATATACCTTTTCATATTTCTCACAGCGATGTACCTACCATGTACTAAGTGCGGCCCTGACTTTTATGGTTTAGTGCTACCTCTAAAGGTGGATTTATATTATCCGGTCAGACACGGTGCGGGAACGTAGCGTTAACGTTCCGACAAAGACGGGATATGTTTATATTATCAGTACTATTTATATCACTCGTCTTCAGACATATAGATATATTGCAGGAACACAGTGAACGCTCGTTAAGGAATAATAGACGCGTATCGTGGCAGACAAACATTCTTCTCAACAATGACGGACGGTATGTGTACTTATGACACGCAACGTGCCTGAACGGAACCGATTCGCTAAATATAAATACTTGTATAAGAAATACATACACCCTAGGAAATTGCACCTTTACATATTGGCGATACATGTGTAGAAGAGAATAAGTTAAAAGACACCAGTAAGGACAAAGACAGTTAGATGCCACATTGTTTCACGCTTGTGCACGTATTAGAAACGTATGAGACCTGCGCGAAATTTCGTGGTCTTTCATGTTCATGTCCGTAAACAGTTTGTTTTATTTGTTAAATATTTGTTGGTCTTTAAGGAACCGTTTATAAAAAATGGCCCAACGATGGAATCGCCTAAAATACCAACCCAAACATTTAACTTCTCGGGATACTGCGTACGCACAGGAATACTCAAGTGCTTATTTTCCGTAGACAAATAACGATATAATAATTCAATTCACACGTACGCATTATAATTTATGGGCGGAGCGTCCCGCCTACATATTTTATTGCTACCCTATCACGAAAGACAGAGAATAATGTTCATAAAAGTTTTAAAATGACATATCAGTCTGGCAACTATGGATATAATATTTCTATCAGTACCCTTTACTCGAAGAGTTTATTCTTTTCTATCTTTTAATGCTCGGCTTTGAAATCATGGACGTTCCAACCCTGTATAAGAATGTTTGTCTTGCTGGACACGTAACGTTTCCGCACCGTGTCTGACCGGATAATATAAATCCACCTTAACTTGTACATACATCGTAACTAACAACACACTCAAGTATGTGAATGTAAATATCATAAGTTTGTCTTAAACAAAACATCATGTTTACTATTGTTATTCTCTTTGATCTGAAAACTGCAAACCCTACACTTTTTGCCCCGCTTTCTCCTAATCTCACTCCATTTTGTAACCTCGACCGGTGGTAAAAAAAAATCGATTCTACATGTGCAGCTTGTATCAAGTGGTCTGTGTATACTTCTGTTCGACAAACTATTAGTCTTGTAAAAACAAACGAACGGAAGTGCGTTGAAACCCAATATCCAATTCGGTTTGGCGCCGTAGCCAATATGTTGTTACTTGTGGCTGTCATAACATTGCTAATGAGGGTCCGTCATCCGCCGCGTCGCCTCATGTCGGCGGCTAATTTTACACGTATTTTTTTAAAGCGAAAATTAAAATTGTCCTGGCGCCACATTCGGTCCTAAAAGTGAACAATCCGAACTGTCTTCACTACACACCACCGTAGCTAGGCTAGGAATATCAGGATTTTTTGTATCTCGGCTAGTCACCATTTTATTTCAGCTTGTTTGTTAGAAGACATGCATTCTATCCACTTCGCGAAGCGCAGTCCACGGGTGGGCGACTAGCGGCGACGTAAGATACGAGTAAAACCAACAACCTAAATTATATTTGTATAAAAGTCCCAGGAATGGTGAAAGGTCCGACATTTTCTTTTAGCGAAACAGTTTATAAAATACCCATTCCAAATTTATAGAAGGCCTATTGCGTCAAAATAGGAAGGTTATCAGGGTAATAGTGTCTCCTAAGTGGACACTTTGAGGTAAGTAGGTGGTGTTTTTGTGGGATTTTTTATAGCCACTATAAGTAATTTTAAGGTCTACTATACTATCATCGTTAGTTTCCTGACCCTCACAGGTCTGTGTGACTGATAAATTTACGCATTTATATTGCCCTTATTATTTAATTATTAGATGTGAAGCTCTGAAGATAAAAAAAATATACGTTTATTTTAAAGAGACAAATAAGATACGTCATTAGTAATTTATTTTTAAATTATATACTTACAATTTTACCGCTATTCAGTAGCAACGCGATTGAGGGCACAAAAACTGTAAGCGTATTCTAGAACTATGAACTTATGCGAATTTGAAGGTTTGACAGTTGACAGCATATATTAAATTACATCTTCACTTACTTAAAGATAAAAAATACTAAATTTCCGACAATAGTCTTATGAATTTATTCATTAACTTATTGAATAATTTTGATCAAATGAAATTGTGAACTTGAACTGCTTAGTTTGTTTTATTTACACCAAATCAAATTTTCAGGTGGTGATTGTCAGTCGTCAATTATTGTGCTAAGATTTTTATAAATAATTTACAGTTTAAGGTTACTACATTTTGTGTTATACATAAATAACCACAACCACACTTTTTTGTGTATTGGCCCTACTGAATTGCCAGAACTCACGTCAATGAATTATATGAAAATAATGTCAGTTCTAATTCGTGATTAAATTGATGAATTTATTGGTGAACTTATTGAAGACAAATTTGGAATAGCAGTCAAATTTCTGCTTTAGACCAGTCAAATTTGTCCTTGAAGCTACTTCATGAATTAATTCATCAATTCATTGTTGGTGTAAAGTCAGTACCATGGGAAGAAATAGGCTTCATTGATTTAGTGTCACAAGTGTGGATAGATGGCGATACCATTCAGTTTTATAAAATCACTTAGATTTTTTTGAGACAAACCAACTAACTTCGTAGATATTTTTATTTGAGTTTTAGTTTTTGACGAGGTCAATGGCAATTGGAATTAAATATGTTTACGTGTTTAAAAGCACAACGACTATTCTGTGCTACAAAAATAAAGCGGCTGCAAATAAATAATTCTTCAGCGTTTTTTCTGTTTAATACATACAATACATTTTGTTTCTTTTTAAGCTACTACTATATACTGACAGTAATGAATAATAAAGAATTATTTTCGTTCAGTGCTTCAGTAGTTCTCGAGAAATCTCAATCGTTTCCGGCTTGTCGAATCTGAACGCGCGCGATCGCTTTCCGGGCGCCCGCTCCGCCCGCGGGAGAGAGATAGAGAGTTCCCCCACCACCGCGCCACCTCCCCTTCGCTCGTGCGTCCACGCGGTCGCTCTCTAAAATTGCACGTTTTTCAGACGCGCTTTTGAGGTACTTATTATTATTGGATTGACTTCAAATTTGATATGGTTGTATAGGAAGTCTTCAAGAACACGTAGTTTTTGAGTTTTAAAGATTTTGAGGTTTTGAGGTTTAAAGATGGGAGGGAGACACCCCATTAGGGACCCCATATCCCAGTAACTTTACAATTAAAGCTTTTAAGCTCCAATAACCGCATACCTCCAACTTTTAAACCCCCTGACCTTATAACATAAGCTTTCAAAACCCCGTGGCCCCATAACTTGAAATTTTAAACCCCCATAACCCCATAACCTCAACTTTTAGACCCCCATCTACGCAAAAATCAATTTTTTGAGCCCGACAACTCTAAAACTGAAGCTCTTATGCCCAATATCTCTATAACCTAAGCTATCAATCAATATGACTCCATAACTTGAACTTTTACACCCCCTAAAAGTTGAGGTTGTATGGGGTTATTGGGGGTTCGACTGTTTGAGTTATGGGGTCATGTGGATTGAAAACTTAGGTTATAGATATATTGGGCATAAGACCTTCAGTTTTAGAGTTGTCGGGCTCGAAAAATTGATTTTTGCGTAGTTGGGGGTCTAAAAGTTGAGGTTATGGGGGTTTAAAATTTCAAGTTATGGGGTCACGGGGTTCTGAAAGCTTATGTTATAAGGTCAGGGGGGTTTTAAAGTTTGAGGTATGCGGTTATTGCTAGGATTAAGTTAGTAGCTAGGAAAAGTTAGTATGCGGTTAAAGCTTGAGGTATGCGGTAGCTTTAATTGTAAAGTTACTGAGACATTGGGTCCCCCGTCCCTCTCATTAAACATCAAATGTGTGTCAGACCAATTTTCCTTTAACCTACTGTCCAAAACCTGTAAAATAAAAAAAATCACAATGATTGGAGTTTTCTGTGGGGAATTATCTTATTTTGAGAAAAATTTTGCCGTTTTCGCCCACTGTACGCCGCCTGGACTAAGTAGGTAGCGCTTCTTTCCCTATATATTTTATGACATCCACCCAGGCGGACATCCGCGGTCTGTTATTCCGAAATAAACTCTTGACGATATAATTAACGGCAATCGCCGCCGCCGTTTTCGCAGCGCTGCCCCAAAAGGCCGCCCCTCCGCCCCCTATCTCCCCTCCCACCTCCCCTACCGTACGCGTAGCGAAAATATTTCGCACACTGCTATGGAAACGGAGCGGCGGCGCGGCGGAGGCGGCAGGGGGAACCGCCGCTTTGTGAACGAGCCTTTCCTCGAATTGGGTGGTAATTTGCATGGCGTTGTTTCAGGGCCAAAAGAGGCCGCCGGGCGCTGTGTGGGTACGTACGAACGCGGCGGACACCGTTCGTTCTGCGCACGTCGGATCGATAGCGAAATTCTTATTGCTAATCTTGATCGTTGTTTGCTTTGCGGCCCCTGCCGCCGCCCGCGGGGGTCGCGGCGGGAGCGGGGAGCTAATACGGCCGCACAGTGGTTCGGGATGGCTCAGAGATGGCCGAAAATAAAAAACCTCATCGTTTTGTATTATACCTTTCCATCGTATTTCAAGCTACAATAAACAGTTTTTCGGGATATTTACATACACTCGACATCGACATATCCGAACTTCTACGTTCCGCGAAATTTCACATTTCCGAACTCTCTCCAACTCGGGATAACCGAACTGAACTGAACGCTGGCGCATGCGCAAAAGGTTTTTCTGGCACATTCTGTGTACTTTTCTTTGTTTTTCGAGATTTTTATGCAAATGTAATGCATACATGGTGTACATGTTAATAAAAGAACGTTTTTTAAACAAAAAAAAATTCCAGGCAGGAGAGAGTGATGCAGGTAATTATTTTGTAATTCAAAGTAAAGGTTTGTTTTATTGAACATTTTGTTGACGTAACCTATAATAATTTAAAACTGAAATGAAAAATGATGAGAACATACATATGTATTTTTAAGAAAACCTTGATACAAAACAAACATAATTGTACTGTTTATTTGCAGAGAAAAGAGCCTGCGAAGAGGCTAACCTTGGAGCAAGAGCTGGATCTGATAAAGCACGCAAAAAAATGGTGTTAAAAATGTTGAAGTAAGATGTACAGTATTTGTAAGTTGTCAGTGATAGAAATTCTTGGAAAAAAAAGAAATTTACTTGTCGGAATTTGAAAAAAAGACGAATTGAGTGGACGGATTGACACAAAAAAGTGCACCGGTACTTATGATACGCCATTTGAAAGAAGTGTTTTTCACTGGTTTGTACAAAGAAGAACTCTTGGAGAACCTGTCTCAGGTGTGCTGCTGAGGGAGGGCTATTTCCTTTTTGCTGAATTCTGTGACAATCAAAATGTTTGATAACAATCACATTATTGTGTTTACATTTTTTTTCTCATTTAAATTTCGCGGTTTTTTGTCGTCAACCAATCAGCGACAAGTTCGGTTGTGTCGGAGTACAAGTTCGGAAGTATTGTGAGTTCGGATATGTCGATGTCGGTATGTATATTAATAAGAAATAAGGGTGGGCCATCTAGTGGTTTCTTTTTAAACTTGAGTGTTATTTCTACATTGCCGACACTGAAGCGCTCGACATTTGACAACATATATGTGGTGTCTAACATCAACAAAGAAATTGATCATTTTGCGCTTGAACAACGTTGGGTCCCGGTTTTTGGGGGGAAGGGGGGAAAGGGGGAGAAAATTTTTTGGGGGGGGGGGGGTCCCCGGCGGCCGGGGGGGGGGGGGGGGGGGGGGGGGGGGGGGGGGGGGGGGGGCGGGGGGGGGGGGGGGGGCCCCCCCCCGCCGCGCCCCCCCCCCCCCCCGGGGGGGGGGGGGGGGGGGGGGGGGGGGGGGGGGCGCCCCCCCCCCCCCCCCCCCCCCCGCCCCCCCCCCCCCCCCCCCGCCCCCCCCCCCCCCGGGGGGGGGGGCCGGGGGCGGCCGGCGCGGGCCCTCCCCCGCCCCCCCCCCCGGGGGGGGGGCCCCCCGGGGGGGGGGGCCGGGGGGAAAATCCACACGTGGTCATTGAGAAGCCAATGCATCCTGCAAGGGTGACTGTTTGGTGTGAGTTTTGGAGTGTCCGAGTGGTGTGAGTTTTGGAGTGTCATTGGTCCGTACTTCTCTCAAACTGAAGATGGTAACAGCGTTACAGTAAATGGAATGCGTAACAGAGACGTGTTAACTGATTTTTTTGTGGCCGCGATTGGACGATTTGGACTTGGACGAGCTTTGGTTCCAGCAGGATGGAGCAACGTGTCACACAAGCCGTGAATCAACCGATCTTTTGCACACTAAATTCGGTAACCGTGTTATCAGCTGTTTTGAAGACATTAATTCGCCATCGCGCAGCTGCGATTTAACACCGTTGGACTATTTTTTATGGGGATATGTTAAGGACCGTTGTTACTCCAACGATCCACAAACAATTGACGCACCAAAGGAAAACATCAATCGAGTTATTCGTACAATAGAGCCACAAATAATCGAAAATGTACTGCAAAATTGGGTGAAAAGAATGAACTATTGCCAAGCCAGTCGCGGCGGTTATTTAACTGAAATTGTTTTTCATAAATAATGGAAAGGTTTTTTCAAGGGGAGGTAATGGTATGTTAGGAAATTGTCTTTTAAAGTTTTATTTTCAGGAACTCACTTTAACAAATACCTGTTTAGTATTCCCAATTAGAATCTACCAATTGGTATTGTTTGCAAACTTCTTCCGCCGCACGGTGTAACGCATGTAGAAGATCACCTCAAGGGACCCCTTTTCCCTTCTAAATTAAGTACAACTATTATGTGCTAGACATGTAACGTGAATCATATTGGGATACCTGTGTTTTAAAGATTGTTCCGCTCTCACCATATAGGCAGCTGCGTCTGTTACTAACATCAATTCATCATTATTTTTTACACCTACAGAGGACAATACACTTAGCCGTTGTTTGCAGAACACGTTTACTAGCTATAAATATCGAGGGCGAAATATCTGAAACACCTAAAATTCGTATCAGAACATTAACGACCTTATTACCGCAAACATCTGTTGTTTCGTTCACTGCCAGCCACAGAAATGTACGGCGCATATCTTCTTTGATCTTTCCCATGACACGTTGATATGTAAATATGTTTTACGTAATATATGGCTACTAGAAGATGAAAAATCGGATACATATTTGGCAAAAAAAAAAAACGTCTAAAGTAAATATTATCAGCTACGTTCCACGAAAAGTTACATGCGCAAAACATTATACACAAATTAAACCAAAATTATTTTTTCTAATAGTACCAGTAATATTTTGTTGATGGATATTCGAATTTAAATGTCTTTCACGCTCTTGGCGTCTACGAAATTATGCAAGGTATACATAAAATATGTGATCCGTCTATTGTATTCACAAATGGTAACGACTGTGCCAATATTGCAAAAATCCACACAAAATGAGTCAATATGTAAATACACTAGACGAACTTTAAAAGAAATAAGTACACGATGCAAAATACGTATGTACACACGTTTATTAGTTAATCACTCACAATACATAAAAGCATTTTAAACTCGGCGGTATATCGTTTGTCCGCTCGCTTCGAGCTAACTTACAATACTAAACTCCGACAACGGAAAGCTCGCTGCGCTATATGGATAAATTGCATATATATGTTCCTCGAATCCGCAGCGAGCGAGTCCCAGCGCAAGTTACCTAGCACGGTCAGTGGCGTACGTATGCACGGGCAAGAAATACATGCGTATATAATTTACAAGGCGTTTTTTGTTTGATGTTGAAAGCAAGTGGTCGAAAATTAGTCTAGATTATCGTCAATAAACGACCACGATAAAAACCGATAAATATTCCATCGCCCGAGTTTCGGACTCTATTTAAACGAATTACGAATTAAATCCAATAAAACCATTTGGTATTTGAATAATTCATATGCGGAGTACAAATAACGAAGGGGTAATTGGGTTTGGGACGCCCCATGAGAGTTCCGCGCCACGTCCGTCTTATTTCGGCCGCGAATCATGCTGGTACAGGCCGATAATAAACGTGATAAATGGAAGTTTTAATATAAATAATTGTCAACTGTAGCGACGCGTCGGCTAATGGCGCGGAAAATGCTGGAAAGCGCCAGCGGCGTCTCGTCGGGGTTGGCGGATTCGACTCTGCTTCTTCATAAAAAAAAATGAATGAAATAACATATTTTGCAATAATAATATACAGTGTGTGCCTAAAGTATGGAATAAATTCAGTAAATGTGAAACAAAAAATTTTTGGAAAAAATCCTCGAACAGGTCGATTTTGTTTAATAAAAACACATTTTTGAGGGATCGTCTATTTTCAGGTGTCATTTGTTTTTGAGTAATGACGTCATCAATTTATTTTTCAAATGGCAACCCCCCATTGTTTATAATTTAATTTGAGAGACCCTTTCATTGTCGATTTAATGGTATAAAAATGTTGCCACCTTACATAACAAAATTTTTGAGTAAATGACAATTGAATGTTACAAAATAAAAAATATATTTCTCACAATAAATAAACGAAAATTTCTGAAAAAGCTGAACACAAAAAAACATAGCAAAAAAAGTACGTTGCTAAGCAAAAAAATTATCAGATTAAGTTTTTTGACGTATCCATGGTTTTTACTGTCAGTTAATCAGGAGATTTATCATTAAATTGTGCGAAAAGTTAATGTAATGTATTAGTATTTATAAAAATTCCAATTTTAATATGGCACAAAGAATTGAAATTTTGATTTTCATCGGATGTGGAAATAAGACCAGAACTCAGCAGAAGGTATGCAATTGATTTAATGCAAAATATCCAGATAACCCTATCACCCAATCCACAGTTAGTAACACTGACTCCAAATTTAGAGAAACTGGTGATGTTAAAGATCTACCAAAATCAGGACGTCCAAAAATTACCCAAGATAAAAAGATTGACATTGTGTTAAGTATGGAAGAGAACCCTCAGAGTACCTCTACACTAGTTGCCTCAAAAAATGAAGTTAGTCAGACGACAGGGTCTACGTATCCTGGGGAAAGAAAACTATCATCCCTACAAATTTCAGTTTGTGCAAGAAATCAACGAAGACGACCCCGACCGGCGACTGTGTGTGTGAGTGTGTGAAACTATGATGAATCTTTGTCAAACAAATCCAAATTTACACCAGCAAATACTTTTTTCCGATGAAGCCACATTTTGTCTAAACGGCAAAGTAAAATCAAGTGGACGAATCCTCATTGGATCATCGAAACACATACTCAACATCCGCAGAAATTAAATGTGTGGGCCGGAATAGTCGCAAACAGAATAATAGGGCCTTTCTTATTTTAAGAAACTCTCACAGGAGAAAGATATCTGGAGTTCTTGCAAAATGATCTAGTTCCAGCGCTTGCAGTAATTTTCCCAAACGAGAATGACCCTGACATTCCAGATGACACACTCTGGTTTCACAAGAGAGCACCCCCGCATTATGCGCGCTCAGTTCGTGAATATTTAGACGTCATCTTTCCTCAGAGGTGGATTGGCAGACGAGGACCGATACAATGGCCCGCGAGATCCCCAGATCTTACACCACTTGATTATTTTTTATGGGGTTATTTAAAATCAAAAGTTTACTGCAGAAGACCACACAATTTAGCCGAACTACGAGATCGCATTAGAGATTAAATGGGATCCATTACCCCGGAAGTCATTCAGAATGTACAAGAAGAATTTGTACACAGGCTTGCATATTGCCAAGAAGTTGATGGACGGCATTTCGAACACTTAATTTAAAATTGTATTTGCCCATTAAAGAAATTTTCGTTGATTTATTGTGAAAAATATATTTTTCATTTTCTATCATTCAACAGTCATTTACTCATAAATTTTGTTATGTAAGGTGGCAACATTTTTATACCGTTAAATCGACAATGAAAGGGTCTCTCACATTAAATTTAAAAAAATGAGAGGTTGCCATTTGAAAAATAAGTTGATGACGTCATTACTGAAAAACAAATGACATCTGAAAATAGACGTTCCCTCAAAAATGTGTGTTATTATTAAACAAAATCGACCTGTTCGAGGATTTTTTCCAAAAAATGTTTTGTTTCACATTTACTGAATGTGTTCCATACTTTAGGCGTGCACTGTATAGTGTGATCAAAACAGTGTTCCATAAAATTAACCGGACAATTATTATAAGTACATAAAATTGAAGCTGAGTTTTTGAATTATGAAAATGAAAATTGAAGGAGAAGTAGACGGACACATCCCCTGGATGTGGTTTGGTTTTAGTATTTGCTTTGAATTTTTGTGAGAGAATGACGTTTTATAGTATGAGTGCCGCGTAAGCTCAAAATTTTGAGGCTGTGCCCATAACCCTCAAGGGCGAATGTCACGAACCAAAATCAAAGATGTTTGTAAATAAGTCGGAGAGATTCCTATAGAAAAAAATCAATGAAAAAGGATAAACTGATCATGGCGATGCTTTCTCGGAAAGCTCTAAGCTCTAAGTGAAAAACGGTCGTATCGCGACTTAAAAAAAAAGCGTTTTGAAGCTTTAAGACTAGTTTTCGGATCTCTAGGCCAATATTTTTTTAGAAGCCACGGTTTTAACGCAATCTGAAGAAATAGCGCGAAAAAAAATCCAAATCTTTAGCCTTCTTTTTTCTCGCTCCACGGGCTCGAAACATTTTTTTTTCGGTTTAACAACCATATGGACCAGATAGCCTTTTTATTCGGCTTCAATTTCCTTTTTTTAATTGGTTGCATCGTCCATTTGTAAATACATTGTAAATAAAAAAATTCCCACCCTCAATATCGACTTGGAAAAAGTTGAAAAAAGTGACTTTTTCCTTTGTTTTGGTAAATCGACTGCATCTTTGGCAATTATTGACGGGGAGGCTAGGACTTTTACGAATGTTTACACCTCAATGTACCGCCAATAGCCCTGTAAATATGCATATCGATCCATCGAGCGGTTTTTCCGGGCCGATTATTCAAAGTTTTGAAAAGAATTAAAGGAGCAAGATTTTTATTCTTAAACATTTAATAGGTATAATTTTTGAAGAACTTTTATTCTTACATATACAAAGTTATTAAAAAGTTACCGCGAATTTATACGTTAAAAAGTTATACGCGACTTTTTTGTCGCGCTGTATTTTATTTTAGCGTGTCACGAGCCGCCGCTGGAGCAGGACGCATACGGAACGACGGAGCGATCGCATTACCGCTACGAAACGAATCCCGAGTCCCTCTCGCTCGGAATTAAATGATTCGCGTAATGTCTAATTAGATTAGGCTAATGCACTTTGCTGTGTATTTATGTAATGCAACGTAACGGCGGCGTTTTACGGCGCAATCGTGATTGATGCGTTGTTTTATATTCATTGCTTACGGTAGAAGTCGTTTGTTTTTGCGTCGGGGTGATGTCGGGTGTAAAGCCCGTTTTACAACGGACGCAAGACTTCCACTTGTTAAGGCTCGTCTTACAAGAGACGCAACAATGCCGTAAGCACGAAATATGACGGGTGTATGATTCCTTAAAAAAATTATTGTAAATTTGGAAGAAAAAAATTACACTAACTAAACATATTAACCTAAAAATATTCCTAACAAAACTGAAAACAAATTATTTCTTTAGAACAAAAAAGTAGACACGGCAATCTGGTGCGTTTATAAGCGTAAATAAGTTAAATTCTTGATTATTTAATTAGTTAGAATGCTAGTAAGTGAGGATACTGTGTGATATTAATAGAAAAAATTAAGATTCCACTTTATTAAAGTGATCCTTAAGAATTTAGCTTTCATTTTTTGTTTGACAGGCAAGATCAATAATGTTGGATTTTAAGTAGGTATTTCATTATTACTTGTACAGCACATTAAACAAAAGTGCGCCATTAGTGTGAGTGTTAATTTCTAGTAAAATTTTCGCATTAGAGCCAGTTTTACACAACTCTCTTAATCGTCACGATACACCGTAAGAAGAATCGCACACGACTACTTTATTCGTTAGAAATGTAACGTATAACTCAGAATAGAACGCGTTTGGTATCACATATTAGACTATACTCTGTGTTAAAACACATTGTTAAACTACAACGAGCACCTCCTCCGTTCACATTTCACAGTTGATGAGAGATCATCTAACAGTTGCGAGTGACGTCCAGCAGATAGCGCTGCCGGGGCTACGCAGATAACCCACACTGACTTTTTGAGATCTCAAGAGGGTTTCGACATTATACTAATGTATGGTTTAGGTCAATTGATCTTTTTTGACGTCTATTATTTACTAGTATCAATTATGCCACTTCATTTGGAAACCCGCTGTAAATAATGGATATAATCAGGGTCCGGAAGTTAGAGTTTGATGTGTATAGGAAGAGACCGCGATACTTAGATACATTCCCAACGATTCAGACCACCCTTTTCAACATAAAAGGCAAGTTTTAATTTTCTAATTCACGTGTTAAATTTCCCCCTCAGTAAAGAGAGGTTTGAACATGAGAAAAAAATTAATTAAGAATAAAGCTAAGAATAACGGTTACTCAGTCCATTTAATAGATAGGTTAATAAGAAAGCGTAAATTTAAGAGAACTCTGTACGATTTCACGACTTTTTGTAGAGATATTGACAATTCGAAATTTGTTTCGTTACCATATGTACCTAAATTCCCCCACGGACTAGATAAAGTTTTTAAAAATATTAATATCAATTTAGTTTATAATTCTAAAAATAAACTACGACACTTTTGGGTAACCCCAAAGACAAAATCGACAATAACGAAAAGTCAGGAATATACGAAATTGTAAATATTGTGATCAAAAGTATATTGGGCAAATAAAAGGATCTATTTTGACTAGACTTAAAGAACATATGGCTCATTTAAAATATGGCAGAACGGAAAAATCTTGTGTTGCCCTACATGCTTTTGACAACAACCATAGGATAGACATAAATAATTTAAAATTAATTAGAAATGTAACAGCAGACAGTTGGATGCTTTTGAAACTTAGAAATCATTAAATGTAACAGTAGTATGAATAAGATCAATGGTCCAATACCCCAACAGCCCACTGTTTGCCCTGATAAAACAAAGACATATGTTTCCCATGCCCTTCCAGTCGCGCTATATAAAAAAAAAAATTATAAAATTTTTCCCCCTTCGTTTTATAAAAAGGGAAATTTTTTTAAAAAAATTTTGCCCGTTTTCTTCCCCCCCCCATATTTTTTTTATTTTTTAGAAGGTCCCCCTTTTGGGGGAGGGGGCGGGGGGGAAAAGGAAAATTTAGGGGAGGAAGAGGGTGTTTCCAAGAAAAAAAAGGAGAGGAACAAGATAAAAAAAAAAAAAAACCCCAAAAAAAAAAAAAAAAAAAAAAAACAAAAAAAAAAAAAAAAAAAAACAACAACCCCAAAAAAACCCTTTCCCCCCCCCCCCCCCCCCCGGGGAGAAGGAAAAATTTTAGGGGGTGGAGGGGGGGGGGATCCCCCCCCCAAACAAAGGGGGGGGGGGGAATGTATTAGTAGTGTATTGTACTTGTTTAGTATAGTAGTATATTGATTGTACCCTCATAGGTACAATATGCATTAAGTCTTGAATTTGCTATTTCAAGATCATGACTTGTTGAAAAATTATGTCTCTGTTGGGGGACACTGTGACTGAAAGACAGTCGGTGTTTCTGAATGACACAAACAATAGGTATGTATAGAATGTCCATTCTAAATTGAAAATAGGTACTTATACGAAGATCTATCAGTTTACTAACACTTTGTATGGAACTAAATACGCGTTTCTATATTGATCTTTACCCGTATAGGCCGTATCGTAGTCCACGTTGTCTTGATGAGCGCCTGTCACGTAAGAAGTGGGCGGAATCTACACTTCATTGGTCATTGTTGCTACTCTGGTAGGGGGAAATATGTCAGCAGATAGTGCATACGCTCACATACAGTCGACCCAGTTGATTACGTTGGCGGTAAAATACGGGTTATAACCACGATATCTTTGACCGACTGTATACAAAAAAAACGTTGTTTTTGTGAGTGTTTTGATGCCTTATATTCTGTGCGCGTACAATAACGGCGAAGTGGGTTTTTAAAAGGTTTAAATTATACAAACTTTGTATTTTATTTGCGTCATAATTCAATCATTAAAAAAACGATATTTTTAATCAATACCTCTTTCATAAACATGGCTTTCAGGAGACCCTTCGAAACGGATAAAAATAACGTAGCCTTGGATATAACAGGCGAAAATGTCGAAACGGTCGAGTACGATGAATTAAAAAATAAAGCCTTACATTGTCAAAGTCAGCGCATTATTTTAAACATATATGAATGCCTAAAACCTTACTAATTACTTATTATTACCTATCCCTAAAAGTTATTATTCGAGCACGCCCATGGAATCACAAAATTGCACCGCTTTTTTTGTTCCCCAGACGTATTTATCATTTTCAATTCAGAATAGATGGACTATACATACATTATTAACGCATTTTTACTCCTGTATGTCCATATGTCCTTCCGTCAATAATATGACGGATTACGAGTCCGACCCTGCGTTGTAACACTCTTTCCGGATCCTAAACATAATATTCACTACAATATTACTGCATTCCGTTAATTCAGTATGTTCAAAATTTATTATATAACTATAATTTAATATTATACAATCTAAGATATGTTAAAATTTAATTAGATTTTCTGCAGTTTGTTTGGAAATTTTACCCATCTAGACGTTTTCTTTTCTCTCGCGCACCCAGCCAAATCGCTCCACCCTCCGTTCCACCCCGCCTTCTCCCTCCTCAAACAGAAAAAAAAGCTCAAATTGACAATCTCGCAACGACAAAGCTAGTTAAATTAGGAGCTGGAGTTTAAATATTTTAACAATCACACAAAGCCCTTCAGAAATTGGGAATGTTCGAGAGTTGCGTCAGATTTAATTGGAAACCAAAGTGACAATTAGAGCCTCTCTCTCCAATAACTTGATAATATTATAATTGGAGGACGGAGAGCGCCGGGGGCTGCCGCGCCGCCCCTCCGCCGCCGCCGCCGCCCCATGCCCCCGAGACGCCGATTCGCTTTGCTTTCTTTTCGGCGGGCGGGAGCACCCGCCGAAAAACTTTAAACGAATAAGGCGAAATTCTTTTTTAGGGGCATAATTATGCGGCTTAAAGAGCTCGCCGGAGCCGGAGTTAAACCGGGCGAAAATATATAATGATATATAAATTGGACATTATATTCACTCCTCCGAGATTTGTTTTCTTTTTCGTGCCAGATTTTTCCTTAGATGGAATCTGTTTTGCGGCAAACATCTGATAAAAACTATCATGAAATTCGGTCCTAGAGTTGTACTGGAACCTTCGGCGTAAAAACAAAGAAACATTTTCCACAAAACGCCGTACTACTATACTTTTCTCGACGCGCGTTTCGCCAACTAAGTTGGCATCTTCAGGAGAAGATTAAAACTAACTTTTAATCCACACACTTGCACTATTTATACTTAATTTCTTGCCACGGTTCACTGAACCGTAACATCCGTCTTTGTTTATCAGAGCAAACAGTGGACTGGTGGATATCGGACCATTGTCCATATTCATCATACTGTTACATTTAATTATTTCTAAACTTTCAAAAGCATCCAACTGTCTACTGTTTGTTACATTTCTAATTAATTTTAAATTATTTATGTCTATCCTATGGTTGTTGTCAAAACCGTGTTGGTCAACACAAGATTTTTTTCGTTCTGCCATATTTCAAATGAGCCATGTGTTCTTTAAATCTAGTCAAATAGTTTATAAAAATAGATCTTTTTGTTTGCCCAATATACTTTTGATCGTAGTCTTTACAAGTTATTTCGTATATTCCTGACTTTTCGTTATTGTCGATTTTGTCTTTGGGGTTACCCAAAAGCATCTGTAGTTTATTTAGAACTATGTAGTAAACCAATGATATTATTAATGTTTTTAAAATTTGTATCTAGTCCGCGGGTGAATTTAGGTTCATATCATATGGTAACGAAACAAATTTCGAATTGTCAGTATCTCTACAAAAAGTCGTGGAATTGTACAAGGTTCTCTTAAATTTACGCTTCCTTATTAACTTATCTATTAAAATGGACTGTGTAATCGTTATTATTAGCTATATTCTTAATTCATTTTTTCTCATGTTCAAACCTTTCTTTACTGAGGGGGAAATTTAACAAACGGTGAATTAGAAAATTAAATATTGCCATTTTATGTTGAAAAGGGTGGTGTGAATCGTTGGGAATATATCTAAGAGTCGCGATTTCATTCCTATATACATCAAATTAACTTATTTTCACTATTTTTAATTACTAATACATCTAAAAATAGTAGCAGTTCATTGTGTTCCATTTCATATGTAAATTTTATGGTAGGGAAATGGTTATTTAATTTAGCAACAACATTATCTAAACTAATCGATTTTGTATCAAATACCGCGAAAATATCGTCCACATACGTGAACCAGACTCTAGGGAAATACTCGAATTGATCTTTTGCTTCTGTCTCAAATTTACTCATAAAAAGATTTGCAATGAAAGGTGACAAGGAGTTACCTATTGTCGTTCCCTCAATTTGTTGAAAGTATTCACCATTATACTGAAAACAATTTTGATTCATACAAATACTAGTAAGCCGAATGTATTACCTTAATTGTATTAAAGAATTAAATCGCGCGGATCGAGAAAAGTAGCTTAGAAAGTAGTTCGGTGTTTCCTGAAAAAAGTCCAGTTTTTTGTTTCTATGCCGAAGGACCCAGTACCCACTCCAGGATAGAAATCATCGTAGTATGAATAAGGACAGTCCAATACCCACCAGTCCACTGTTTGCTCTGATAAACAAAGACAGATCCACTGTCCATTGTCCACAGTCACAGTCACAAATTAAGTAGAAATAGTGCAAGTGTGTAGGCTAGAATTTAGTTTTAATCTTCTTCTGAAGATGTCAACTTAGTTGGCGAAACGCGCGTTGAGAAAAGCATAGCAGTTCGGTGTTTCGTGGAAATCGTCCAGTTTTTTTTCATGAAATTCGTATTTAATAGTGTCCTGATGTGTGTGGAACGTGGATGGCGAAACGCGCGCCTTAAACCGTTACTGTCGAGAAAAAAGGCCTTGACGCTGCAAGTGACGTCACCACTCCGAGGTGAAACTATACCGTGGAAATGCAATCGACATATATATGTAAGTCATTAAAAATTACACATTGTATTACAGTGAAATATTACTTACAATATGTTCTCCTTACAAACTTAAATAGGGATTATTATGAATATCGTCAAAAAGAAAAATTACTTATCATTTTCTCTAAGGAATCTTAAAAAAATATACTTTCATATTACGCTTACTTTAAACGATTTTCTTCAAACGTAGAATCAATTAATGAGGAACTTAAGCAACATGCAAACATGTCATATATAATAATTGAGCATAACTATAGAGCAGAACTAAACATAGCAGCAGAACTAAATATAGCTTCGAATTTAAAGTCGAAATTTACATAAGAAATGTATGGTCTGACCCCAGATCCACACAACTTTTTTTTGTAAGCCCGTGTTATTAGAATATCGATATCTTTCTTTAGACGGCATTCATCAAATTCATTAACAGATTTAAAAAAAATGAATGATACGTGATACGTAATAATATGAAAACATTGTAACGATAATTATGTAACGATAATTAATTAAAAAGTGAACAACGAAACAACTGCGAGACGCCACTGCTTAATTATCACCATTTTCTTTGTGAAAGTCTTCAATAAGACGGAAATGTAATTACTGCTAAAAAACGAGCCCAAGGCATGGACGATGTCATCATCATTATTTGTACATCCATTTTTTGTAATTCGCCATTCTTTTTCTACAGTAAGTTGATGTTGAAGATAACTCAGGCCTATTAGAACCCCAATTTCTACCAAATAATGATGTTTTCCCTTCTAAACTCATTTTCTGAACGGATCAAATTCATAATTAACTCGAGTTTCCACTCCAGTCTCTTTCGCGCTTTGATTGGTTCATAGTTTAAAAATGTTGTTAAGCCTTTAATTTAAACATCTTGAAACCGACACTTCCAACCAATACATGTTTCGTGTCCACTGGGTCGCTTTAAAAAACATTACGCAACCGTTTTTATTTTTTTCTAAAACAATTCGTCGTCTTTCTCACGTAGTGTCGTATCTTCATAGGAAAGCCTACATAGATACGACACTACGTGAGAAAGGCGACGAATTGTGTGTTAGCATCACGTGGTCTGCTCGTTCTCTCGCCAAAGTAATACCTGGTGCAAACGATGTGCGACCTTCTCGTCGACTGTTAATTTGTACGATTAAATACTTCAGGGTGAAACAGACAAAGAAACTGCAATACGCCTAAAATGTGCATGTGGAAGCTTGTTAACGAGCGATACTCGTCGCCGCCATGTTGCAAAATGGCGTCTACGTAGTTTCCGGGAAACAATGAAACGTTGAATAGCCTGGTCTGCCTGGTTGCCCGTTCGCTTGTTTTGCCGTGTGTACAGTCGGCCAGTGTATAGTAGTCCAATCAACGAGCGAAAGCCCCACGTTAATTGGTCACTAATTGTTATCAGCAAACAAAAAATATGGTCGTATAGAGAAAGAAATTCTAAGAAAGATAGCGTTTTTTTGCTACTCGAGTTTTAATGGCGACATAACCAAAATTCGCATAAGTCAAAAAATGTTTTTTTTGCAAATAAAAAAAATGCTTCAAGTTCTACACAAGAAAATTAAATTAGAAAGTCGTAGGTTTTAAAAATGAGATTTGAACGAAAAAAATCGGTTCATAAACATTTGAGAAAAATTAAAAAAAAAGTCAAAAACCGCGTTTTTGTATTTTTTGCTGTATAAATTCCAATTTTGTTTGAATAGACTTCTTGTTAACTACAAATATAGCCCAAGACAAGCGGAAAATGATCCTTTTTTTCAAAAATGCAAAAATGTTTTATGTTTTCGAGTTATAACGATTTTAAAAAAAAGACGTTTTCAATAATCAGCTTTCACAGAGGCAAAAATGATCGTACAGAAACGATCATGGGCTCATTTTATTCGCGAAGACTTGTACTTTCATGCTGTAAAAAAACTAAATGGCTTTTATTTAATTTTTTGCTTAAAAAAATGCGTTGTAAAATTGTATCATTTTTTCGAACCGGTTTTTTCGAATAACTTTTTTTAATTTTGGTTTTACATTTTTGGTCGTTGCATATTTGAAAACTGGCATTCAAAACACGCATTTAAAAAAAATGAAGGTCCTACGACCTCAGGGAGCCGAGATAATTTTTTTTAAGCGGAGGAAAAGATAATTTTACGAGCGCGATCGATTTGAAATCGTGTTTAGTTTTCGATGCGCCCAAGCGGAGTGTCCCTCCACTATGTTGCCGTGCGCTGGCTAGCGCGTGCCGCACCCAGCGCTGTTCTTTCGCAAACAATTATATCAACTTAATTTAGGCGAAATGATTTGAAATATATTTTTTAAGAAAGTAACAGTCTGAGATCTATTTCGTGTAAAAATGAAGTCAATCGGACGTTATACAGAGCTGTCAGGATTAAAAAAAAATTATGTCGGCTCCCTGAGGTCGTAGGACCTTAATTTTTTTTTAAATGCGTGTTTTGAATGCCACTTTTCAAATATGCAACGGCCAAAAATGTAAAACCAAAATTAAAAAAGTTATTCGAAAAAAACCGGTTCGAAAAAATGATACAATTTGACACCGCAATTTTTTTTAAGCAAAAATGAAATAAAAGCGATTTGGTTTTTTAACAGCATGAAGGTACAAGTCTTCGCGAATAAAATGAGCCCACGATCGTTTCTGTACGATCATTTTTGCCCTGTAAAAGCTGATTTTTGAAAACGTCTTTTTTTTTAAATCGTTATAACTCGAAAAAATAAAACTTTTTTTGCATTTTTGAAAAAAAGGATCATTTTCCGCTTGTCTTGGGACTTCTATATCTGTAGTTAACAAGAAGTCTGTTCAAACAAAATTGGAATTTATACAGCAAAAATACGAAAACGCGATTTTTGACATTTTTTAAAATTTTTCTCAAATGTTTATGAACCGATTTTTTTCGTTCACATCTCATTCGACACGCATTTTTAAGACCTACAACTTTCTAATTTAACTTTCTTGTGTAGGACTTGAAGCTTTTTTTTATTTGCAAAAAACCGTTTTTTTGACTTTTGCGATTTTTTTTGGTTATGTTCGCCATTAAAACTCGAGTAGCAAAAAAATCTTTATTAGAATTTTTTCTCTATACGACCATATTTTTTGTTTGTTGATAACAATTAGTGAGCGGTTTTGTCCCCGTTGATTGGGCTATAGGTGGCCTTGGACGTTAGGATACGCGCCGTTTGCACCAGATAATGTTGACTCTTCTCGCGAAAAGTTATTACTATATTAATTAGTTAATACAACATTATTATTATATTAAGCAGTAGCTCAGATTTTATTAAATGTTTATAAAAAGATGTCACAATGAATGAAAATATTAATTATAAAAATATACGGTTAAAATTATTATAAAACAAAACCGAAGAAATAGAACAAAATTAAATTACCTGATAAACAGGAACCAGGGCCTGAGGAATTAAAGGAATTTTTGAACTGCGCCAAACCTGAAAAGAAAATAGAAATATTAAACCCAACTATAGAATCAAATGGTCTTTATCTCGAAACTTGGTGTTAGTTTATCTTTGTTAAATTACCATTTAAAATCTTAATAAAAAAAATAGAGGAAACTTTTGGTTGACCCCAATTTAAAAAATGCATGTAATATATAGAGATAAAAATGTATGTAGTTTTATTCACAACGATGTAAATCACTAGAAAAAAATCGATTATTATTAATTTTTGTATTTTACCAGAATGCAAAACTGTAATTCCATTTTGATATCTATTGCATGAATTACATTTTGATATTATAAAAGAGCTTCTATTCGAGTGAGCTGCAAGAGTGTGGTATACGAGGTGTGGCTATTAAATAATAGAACTGGTGCTGCTACGCGCTGCGAGCGTGTCGCGACAAGTTTGAACAGAACTGTGTCTGGTGATACTTTCCCCACTCTGATCTCGCTGAACAAGCCAGTGGATCGCTCAGTTTGACTGTAGCAGTCGTTTGAATTATCCTACGCACCAGTGACGCGTCGAAAAAATGTGAAGTGTTCAGATGGAGCAACGGGTTAATCTCAAGTTTCTTGTTAAACTGGGGAAAACATTTACAGAAGCTTATGCAATGTTAAAATAAGTGTACGGGAATGAATGTTTATCCCGCACACAAGTTTTTGAATGGTTTAAACGGTTTAAAGGGGGAAGTGAAACGACCGAAGATGATACGCGCCCCGGACGGTCTTCAACGTCAAAAACGGACGAAAACATTGGTAAATTAATCGGCGAAGATCGTCGTCTAAGCATCCGAGGGCTTGCTGAAATAATAGGAATCGACAAAGGTTGTGTTCGCCAGATTTTGCACGAATCGTTCAACATGCGCGAAGTTTGCGCAAAAATGGTGCAAAGCTCCCGAGCAAAAGGAATCAATAATGAACATTTGCGCTGACATTCTAAACAACGTTGACACTGATCATAGCTTGTTAGACACAGTAATTACTTCCGTGGAAGCGTGGAAGCGTGTGTAAAGTGTGGAAGCGGTTAAAGCAAAAGCGACGGAAGTTCTGAACCAGCAGACAGAAGCGGACTTCTGTATGGAGCGGTGTAGAGATCGCCAAGGGGGAGTGCATTGAAGGCGAAAAAGTTCCTACTGTAATTGGTAACGAATAAAGAGTGTTATGACAGCAGTTCGGTTATTTAATAACCACACCTTGTAGTTTGGAAAACATCGTGTGGCACAAATTTCAGTTTTAACATTTTTAAATCTTTTTCAAAACGCTGTTTAGGAGATATTTAGAGAACGATTTTTAACACGTTTTGACAATGGATTCTCTCCCGCACTGAAATTTTCCTCATTAGCACGGTTCCTCTACCCGTCCTTTAAAAAAAAAATCCTGCCAGCCAACAACCGCCAGACATGAATGTGTGCTTTATATTGTGGCGTCAGGTGATAAAGGAACTCCATTTTTCCGCACCGGCGCTGGAAAATAAACGGATTTATTAATGGCGAAATTGGAACGGTATTCCATTGACAGCTTCATTACATTCTGAAAGAGAGTATTGCAAATTCTGTGTACATGCAGAAATTAAATTATAGCAAAACAAAGGGTTAGAACGGGGAGTGGGTTATTCGAAACAGGGTTACCAACAACGGGCGAGAAGGCAGGGCCGGACGCGAACGTTCCGCCCCCTTTAAGCGAAGACGAATGTTTTAAAATTTGCGATTGCACTGTCTATAGGTATTTACACTGACTCTTTGAAGTTTTTATTACGTATTTATTTTAGCAATTTAGGTATTAAGGAAAATAAAATTAACTCTAAATTCACAATATTCTAGAAACTATAATATGTATGTGCAAAAGTACGAGAACCTCGATGAGTAGATTGTATATTATTTTAGGCCTTAACGTGAAACACCATGTGTATGTAGCACGTGGTGTTCCAAAAAACAGGGTTACATCGAACTGAGGTTATAGAACAGGTCCTGACAGGACGTGTGACAAAAAATGGATGAATTTGTCTTGGTTCTCAAGATGCATATTCAAGTCATATTTGTAAAATTGGCAACAAATGGCTTCCCTAGTCAATATTTTTATGGCTCAGTTTTGTATGAAAACTATGTGTGGATATTAAAAATAAAACGATGGGTAAAAAATGCTTAAAAGTTTTGAATATTTTACCTTGTTTTGAAGCCATAGCTGAGGTGGTTACAACAAGCGCTTGACTGATATGACACAACCGATCTCATTCCTTAGTCAGTACGTTTCACTGCTCCGTTTGGGTTACACTTTCTGCGTATTCGAACATTTGTGCTACCGATCTATCTTTGTTACTCTGAATTGTGTTTACGATAGTAATGGCCCAGATTCGTAGTACATATATATGGGAAAGTCCTCAACAGTGCCCACGCAGGAACAGTGGTCACGGTCGTGCTATATATTTATATATAAAGTGTAGTGGCTGCCACCCACTGCAGAGGGGTCAAAGTAACATCCTAAGAATATTAAAGGGTAGTATACTTGAGCTTCAAAGTTTGGCCTTTTTGTATGAAGTTAACTTTAAATTGACCACATACAACGAGCGGTGAAAATTATGCGTAGCGAATAAATACCTACATATCGAAGTGAACTAATAGTGACGATTTACACCTAATACATGGAAGCGTTTATTGATATAACAATATTTTGATTATATTAAATAGCTTTTATAATTACCCATTGTTTCAAAAAACATGTAGTTGATGGTACAGTGGTCAGGTTAGTAGTGGTCACTACTTTATCATATTAATAAGGGATGACTGCTGTACCACCATTATAAAGAGGACTGTTTAGAATGGCTTTAGCAGGTAAATTCATATACTCTTGTTTTCCACCCTAGTTTGTCCATGTATAGTATTTGTTAACGGTTAGCAGTTAAACTACTTTACTGTACACATTTCAGTTGTTTTTTAAATAAATGTAATCTGCATTATTACTATTATTATTTTTGTGACATATTTTTAACATAATATATCTTCATTCTAACAAATATCACCCGTTTGCATTGTTTTCTATTTTTTAAACGGTAATTGCCACTGTACCTACCCTGATGGTACAGTGGCCACTGTATTTTAAATTTTTGTAACTCCGAAATTTTAGTTAAATTATTAATGTTTTCAGTCTTAGAGTGAAAATCTGTAGAGAAGAATGTAGAATTTGTCACCTAGTACTATCAGGGTGGAGAAAAAGGGTTAATTCTGGCTTTTATTAAAATTTTTTTAAAAACGTGGCCACTGTTCCAGACTCTTCCCTACACGATTACGAAAACAATACGCATAATAAACGGAGTAGTGAAATGTACTGGCGAAGGAATGAGACTAGATGGATATATGTATTAGCAACAAAACTTCAAACGAAAGCTGAGACAAAAAAAATAAAAAAAATACCTGCTTTAATACAATATTTTGATCACGGCTTTTTAAATATTTGAGAAATATATTTTTTTGTTAATCAAGTACTTTACGTGATTTAAGGTCTTTTTATCTTTGTGACTTATTCGAGGATAAATTATTATTAAAATTATGGATAGTTGAATTTTCATTCCATACTACCATTGCTCTAAGATCTTATAATAGTTGCAGCTTTAAGAAAACCTAAAATTTTGAAAAAAAAGCTTTTATATTCACAAATGGTTATTACAAAAAAAAATCTACAAATATTCTACAAGCCGTATCCAATATTTTCTGGTCAGGCTGGCACTTTTTTTCATTTTTTTTTTTCGTTATATCTTTTGTTGTATTCAGATCACCCCTTAAAAATATGGTGTGTGTCTCACGCTGCCTTACGAGAATTTCAAGTTCCTCTGACCATCACTGATAAACGCCTCCAATTGCATCGTGCGTTTTAAATTTATTTCGTTTAGATTTCGCGGTTTGCCCCCTGGATCCGGCCCTGCGCCGGCGGCGGGGAAGGGGTTCGTTACGGGTAGTAATTAACTGCGACTCCGATAATTAATTAGTTCCAACGAGCGCCGTTCGGCGGCACCACAACCGACTCGGGCCGCTAAGGCCCATATTCGTCCGAAATTTACGGCCGGCGCGGGGCGAGGGGCGGGGAGGTTGGCCCCCGAAGCGCCCCGCGCCACGGCGCTGCGGAACATATTTCAACGGAAGGGTTGCGCGGGTTATATTTCTTTTTTTTTTCGGCATAAAGTTATGTTTGCCGCCCGGAAAATTTGTTTGCATTACAATTTCGTGCGTTTTGCAAACTCTGGGGGGTGGCAAAAAAAAAACTTCCAGATCGACGTGGCTGTGTTTCCTCTCTGCGCGCGTCTTTTGTTTCAATTTCGATGGAAGAATAATGGGTTTCAAAAGAATTGTCAGTCTGGGTATTACAGGTACAATATTTTGTTTAGTTCGGTTTTTGTACAAAAGTGGCTTTGCCCCTGGCCGCAGTAGACGAAACCTGAAACTGTCCTCATTTCTTTTGTCGCTACAGCCGTAAACTCTAAATGATTAATTTGATTATTCATTTCGAATTATAAAATCGAGTATGTACATACCTACCAATAGGCGTTTTGTTGGAACACTTTTAAAATGTTTATTAGTAGATTAATGTGTTGGAGAAGTTAACAGTTAAAAATTACTGTCAAATGGAATTTTAACTTGGCAGCTTAAATTGGCAGCTTCTTTAAATTCCTCACAGTTTGAAATTCGATAAAGGATTCGATTTCAAGGGTGTATCCTGGAGTGGGTACTGGAACCTTCGGCGTAGAAACAAAAAACTGACGGTTTTCCACGAAACACCGAACTACTATACTTTTCTCGAACTTCAGGACTTCAGGAGAATATTAAAACTCAATTATTAATATAAATGTTGCTAACTTGTTTGAATAAATGTTTCCTTTATACATATCATATAATCATCTCAATATCTACGAAGGTGGTTTGCTAAGTCCGTGACTTTTAAAGGAAAACATTTTTTTTTTTTCGGCAAAAAATAATTTTATTTTTCTACATAATCTCCTTTTACAGCTCGATTCCGACTCCTTCTATAGCTCGATACATTTAGTCCAACCTGTTTTTAATTTTTTTATTCCTTCTAAATAATATGATTCCTCAAGGCCCTCAAAATAAGCGTTTTTTTTTTACCCAAATCTCCTACCACCCAGCCATTTCTTCAGATTTGGAAACAGGAAATAATCGGAGGGAGCTAAATATGGAGAATATGGTGGATGAGGTAGCAGTTCGTAGCATTGTCCTGATGAAACAACACTTTCTTCTTCGTTAAAACCGGTCGTTTCTGATTCAAAACAGTGTCAAATCTACCTAACAGCTGTGAATAAAATTCACTGGTGATCGTTTTACCCTTTTCAAGGTAATCGATATGAATGACACCGCGCGAATCCCAGAAAACTGGCCATGACATTGTTGGCCAACAGACCCATCTTAGCCTTCTTCGGTGCACGTTCACCTGTAGAAACCCACTGTTTCGATTGTTGCTTGGTCTCTGGTGTGGTGTGATGGATCCATGTCTCATCTACGGTAACGAAATGGTGCAAAAACTCGTTTTGATTGCGGCTGAACATCCCCAAACACTCCTTTGAAGTGGTCACTCGGTTGTATTTATGGTCGATCATGAGCAATCGCGGCGCCCATCGCGCGGACAGCTTTTTTCATATCCAAATATTCATGCGAAACATGATGCACCCGCTCAGTTAAAATGCCTACAGCCTCAGCCAACTCACGCACTATCAATCACATCAATTCAATCTTCGATCGTCCAATATCATTCCATGGATTTTATCGACGATTTCTGGCGTAACTTATTTCGGCCGACCTGAACATTCAGCGTCACTTGTATTGGTGCGGCCACAACGGAACTCAGTAAACCACTTTTTTAACCATTGAAATTGACGGTGCCGAGCCCCCATAGTATTTATCAAGTCTTGGTTTCGATAATGGTTTTTTTTTTGCGCAAAAAGTAATGCTTAATCAGCACACGAAATTCAGTGTTTTCCATTTTTGTGGAAATTAACGAGGTTAGCTGCTTTCAATGGCTGTCAAACATAAAATAAATGACGTAGCTTGCTCAAAATTTTACATTAGTCTACCGATCGATGCCAGTTAACGGGGGCAGTGTTGCCATTAAAGTTACTGCGCGGGAAATTCAAAAAGTCTCAGACTTATGAAACCACCCTCGTATTAATCAATTTATTTTCGTAGTTCGTTGAGAAGAGAGTTGGGTGGATGAATACTTTCGCATACTAACTGTACATGGCAATGTGTCGTTGCGAAGGAACACATGTGAGAGAAGCCGCGACAAAAATAAGCAAAGACGTACAGTTACTTGCAAAAGTATTCGTACCCTGAATTGATGTGTAAAGAAATTAAGAGCATTTTTACAGCTGTAAAGAAAAGTTCATGTAATAAATATATCTACAAAGACGCTATATCAGCAATGCATAAATCAAGGTTTAGCTTTTTTTGTATTCATATTGCATTAAATAACTACATAAATAAAATATTTAATTTTAAGAATGGCAATATCTACGCAGCAAAACTATTAGTACTGCGCATGACCTCAGTATCCCAGGTATAACGGTGAGACCCCCAGCTTAAGACTTCAGTCACAATTTTCAGTTATACATTCAGACGAGTGTAAACAACTGTATGTTGTATGAATCTGTTAAAATAAGTATTTCTAATTATAACAGCACATGAGAGACAAATGGCAGTATAGTGGCATTTAGAAGGATAATCATATAAAGAAATAGGTGATTTGTTAAAAAGAAGCAAAAGTACTATATAATGTATTATAAAAAGATACAACGAAAATCAAATAGTTTCCAATATGCCTTGAAGGCCGTCCAAGACTATTAACTTCTCGAGAAGAGAAGGCAATACTGCGTGAAATAAAAATGCCCGTTGGGGCACTTGTAGAAACAAGTGCCCCAAAATTGGCCGCATTAGTAAATAATCGTTTTAAAAAGCAAGGAAGTGCAGATACCTGCCGCCGGGTTTTAAAAAAGGCACGATCTGCATGGTAGAGTATCTAGGAAAAATCCCTTCATTAGTAAAGTAAATCGTCTAAAATGAATGAAAAGCATTTTTGCAAGGATCACACCTTTTGGGAACGAGTTTTATTTACTGATGAGAGTTAGTTCAACATTTTTCAGTCGGACTGCAGACGTTTAGTGTGGCGTAAGGTAAACCCTGAGTTTGAACCGAAAAATGTGTGGCCAACTTTTAAGCATGGTGGCGGTTGTATTAAGGATGGTGTGGGGAAGTATGAGTGCGAGTGGCACGGGGATTTTAGTTTTCATTGATGGCATTATGACTAAATGTACGTACTTAAACCTATTAAAAACAAATTTGCATTTAAGTGTCGCAAAATTTAATCTAGGAAATAATTATTGGTTCCAACAAGACAACGATCCAAAACACACTGCTTACATAGTGAGGCAATGGATTGTATACAACACTCCCCATCAGTTAATTTCACTAAAAGCCCTGATTTAAATGCAATTGAGCATTTATGGTAGGAAATGAAATGACAGTTACGAAATTATGAAATAAAAGATAACACACTCTTAAACAGACAATTACAAATGTATGGCAAAATATGGACCCTGCTATCACACAAAAATTGGTAGCAAGCATGCCTAAACGCTTGGAGTATGTGATCGCAGCTAAAGGTGGACCAACCAAATACTAACTTGGACAATTTCACCAAAAAAATCCTGAAGTACGAATACTTTTGCGACCTGTGATTTTGCAATCATAACATAGTATAAAACAAAGTCGCTTCCCGCTGTCTGTCTGTCCCTATGTATGCTTAGATCTTTAAAACTACGTAACGGATTTTGATGCGGTTTTTTTAATAGATAGAGTGATTCAAGAAGAAGGTTTATATGATAATACATGCATAATATAGTAGAGAAACACTGATAATTTTAGAGGTTTCTAATGTGATGTCGTAAATAAACACATTTTTTTGCGCTTACATTGCAAACGCTGGCTGAACCCTACGAGATAGATCAAAATAATGTACTACAGTATTGTACACCTTAAAATGGTCTACAAAAAAAGTCCGCGTGCACCCGTGCGAAGCCGGGGCGGGTCGCTAGTAGAGAATAATTTAGTTTTTATTTTCTAAACAGTAAATGATATGAAGTTGAAGTTTAATTTATGTAATACTTACACATGTATGTTTATAATAAAAATATCGTGATTAATTATACTCACACCCATTAAAAGAAAATTGTGGTTATTTACAATTCCCTGTAAAGTACGAATACTTTTGCGAGTAACTGTACGTAGTAAGTACAAACGCGCGCAGGCCGGGGATGAGGCGATAGCCATCTGGGCCCCGGGATGTGCGACACCTCGGGCACAAAAAGGGTGTGCGCGTACACTCCACGTACGTACAAATCGAACCACAATAAGGCACAAGGCACTAAGCAGGCACTTTAGGCTGCTCGGTTCCGTTCCGTCTCCATTGAGTAGGTGTCGTGTGGATGACATCGGACACCTGACCTCGAACCGCCGCTGCTCGATCTCGCGCTCCCGTCTCATCTAAAGTGGTCCTTTTTGTGCGAAATAATGCGCTTTCTCGCATATCTCATTCCCATGGGTCGGGTCGTCGACGCTATGGCCGTTAAGGGTTACAAGGGCAATGGTACGCGCGATTACGAGCCTGTAAGGGCCTGCAATTCTGGCCTCGCTTATAATGTGCGATACGTTAATTTATACCGTTTTAATTCGAGCAGCAAGTGGTAACATAAAATTCCTATGAAATATTTATTTTTCCGTTGAGAACAGAGAAGGAAGGGCGTAATAAGGTATGGGCAAGACGGTGTCTGTTTTCAAATCAAGTAGTTTGGAATTTTTCCATGTTATCCCTAATTTTTATTGAAATCAGTCTGGAATATTATACAAAATGATATGCGCCCTATAAGCTTTTGAAAAATCGCGAGAGTAGCAGCAATACATGGCGTTTATTTACTGCAAAGTTCTCCTCGTCCTACTGCTAATTACACACTCATTAATTGTTTCCACAGTTGTGCTTTCCCAACATCCTTGGAACTATCAAATGCCCTTCCACGACTTTTGCCTCATCTAGTCCTCCAACCACTACGTTAACATGTTCTCTCGTTATTTATTAGTTTATTATTAGATAGTTATAACATCATTTCGTCAATACTAAGCCATATAGTTTTATCGTGCAATTCCGAGACATATTTTTTTGTCCTCACTCGGTGGTGCTATGTAAGAGGTGTGTAAATTAAGTAATGAGTCTGGTTTTTAATTTTTTTATTCGAATAGGATTACAATTCAGTATTGTCTACTTCAAAATAGTTTCCTTGAGACGCCACACAGCGCTGGAGGCAGTTCTTCCATTCCTCATAGCAGTGCTGGAACTCATACACTGGAATAGCCTTCAGCTGGTCGGTTACAGACGTTTGAATATTTTCTATGGTCCTAAAATAACGTCACTTGAGGTGATTTTTCAATCTCGGGAAGAGAAAAGTCAGAAGGACTCAAGTAATAAGCAGGCTGAGGAGCCATAGGAATGGTCTTAATGGCTAGAAACTCCTCTATTCTAATGAATAGAAATGGCTGTGTGTCACACGGCCATTTCAGACGCATTGTCGTAATGCAACATCCAGTTGTTCTTGATGTTTGGTCTCACACGCATTACCCTTTTTAGTTTTTCAAGAACCTCTCTGTAAAAGTGTTGATTTACTGTGTGGCCTGGAAGCACAAACTCTTTGTGGACAATTTCCTGGCTATCAAAAAAGCAAATCAGCATGCATTTGATTTTCGACTTGCTCATTCTTGCTTTTTGGGTCTTGGAGAGCTTGAAGTGTGCCATTCCATGCTTTGGCGTTTGGTTTCCGGGTCGTACTCAAACACCCAAGTTTCATCACCAGTAATGACACGTTCCATAAAATGGGGATCATTTTCAATCAGTTCTCTCTTGATTCTCTACTGAAATCGAATATCTCCTAATGTCCTTTTGTTCCTGCGAAAGGTTTTTTAGAACCATTTTTGCGCAGAATTTTCTCATCCCCAATTCTTGTCAAAATCTGATGAACAGTGGTGTGATTCAAATTTAACTTCCCCCCGATCATTTTTCCAACACACAAGGTCCCATATTCTATCGACATTTTCATCGGTTCTTAAATATGAAGTCCTTCCGCTGCATGGTTCATCTTCAATCGACTGTCTTCCCTCTGAGAATGCCTTAAACCGCAGAAAAACCTTCGCTGTTGAAGAAACACTGTCTCCTTAGGCGTGTTGAATTTTTGCAAAAGTATCCGTTGCGCTGTGTGTAAGTCTGAAGCAAAACCTGATAGCACATCGTTGCTCAAAATTAATGTCACTCATTTTTAAAACGCACTATAAAAAAACGGGTTTACGAAAATAGTAACAATGAAGAAATAAATGACATTGACAACAAGGGACATTACATGTTAACCTACCGCTCTTCCAAGTCCCGTCTCCGCGGTGTTGCTAGATCGGGCGCTACGTTGGCAGTCTCATTATTTAATTTACGTACCTCATATAATCGTCTGAGTTGATTCTGCAAGCAGACTAACTTCTCCGTACTTTCCCCACTCGCAGCGTTCTGGACAAATTTTCTGAACTGGGGGCATCTAATTTGGCGAATGGAATACACGCTACCATAATTTTGATTAATTGCTTCTGCCTGTCTCGCGCACTCACACTACCACTTACACGCACTTTATATTTGTATATAGCAACAAGCTGCAAAACATCTATTTTTACGTGCCACATCAGCACACTGTCACAAACGGTAAAAACGAAGTTCACTGCCATTCAAGGCCAGTTCTGCAAAATTGGTTATCCACCTCTCCACCATAACATGCGACCGACGCCGTCCTGATATTTTTACAAACTTATTCCACGTTTCGTGCACATGAATGATGCATTGACCAGCACAGTTTAATTAATACTAACAATAAATGTATTGTTAAATTGTGTATATTATGTTCACGTTCGCGACTCGAACCTTATTCCAGTCGCGTTAGGACAGGTCCTGGAATATATTATTAACCTACGGGTTCTAGTAGTCACAAATGAATTACTTTAAATGAGATTTAAAACTAAAAATGTTTTTTTTGGAGGTTGCGCAACCTGTAAACCTTAGCAGCAACCGCCACTGTTTATACGATACTTGAATATTGGGAATTGCAATTTTCTTCTTAGTGAGTGAGAGAGAGACAGAGAGAGATAGATGGGAGAAGAAAGACGGAAGTAGACGTATCTATCCTCGCTGTGCGAAATTCAATGAAAAACAGTTGAATGCGAGTGGCACCCAGGCCGGTGTAACCTCGTTTATCTGGCGATGTAACGCATTAAACTAAAGCAATTTATAAGCAGTTTCCGCCGACTCCTAATGAAGAAGTCGTCTCAGAATTGAGCCATTTGGAATAAAGGATGGCGTAAACTTAATTATGTCAAAAATGCGAAGAATTCCAACTTCTTAATTAAATGCAGTTTTGCCGGGACATCATCCCACTTTGGCCGAGATGAATAAGTTTAATTAAACCTCCCCCGCTTGTGTTTTATTGTGGGCGCTGGCTCCGCGTGACTTGCCTTTAAAAAGCGCGTATTCTCCTTTGCGGATCCTCCTTTTATGAGACGTGTAATTACATTACAAAAACGGCGGAGGCCCTCCTAGAGCTCGCGCTCGGGCCCGCGCTAACTCGATCCGCGCGCTCCACCAGAGACGCTTTAAAAAAATCCTCTAATTATCGCACAAAAACGTAAACACCCCCCTTAGCAACCCCCGCAACTGTACGATGGAGTTCTCCTCTTAGCGACTCTTTGCCTCCCACCACCTCCGTCTAAAAGCAACTTTTATCAAGACAAATATCAAAAGGTTGCGATCAGATTGGGATGAGGATGGCGATCCTATCAGCTCTCAACCGGTCCTTAGGCGAGTGGGCTACGAATCACAGTGGGACAAAACTGTAGTGTTTCAGCCAAATCACTCTAGAGATCGTAAAAATTGTGATTTTTATGATATATTTATGATTAATTAAATTCCTCTAGCAGGATTTTTTTATTTTCATTCCCAATAATTTATTATTTTAATCTAAAAACGTATAGAGACATCCAAACAAAATGTCATCAAAGTTGGCCAAGAAAAAAAAGACGTATTTCTATTCTTAATCGAATTCATAACCTTATTTACTTGTCAAGATTGTCACATCACATGACAGCCATTGTTTATTTTACAAATTGTGACAGTCACTTGTCAAAAGTTTGACATAACTGAAAAGCTTAGACATGACCGCTATTTCCATCTCTCTCGTTCATAGCCAGAGTTGATGACGTTTTTTGGATATCTATAGTTTTATTGCGAAATATGGGTTTTTCCACTGAAAATCAGTGTCAAGGTCTCAAATGTATAAATATTTTTGACTTTTAATTTTAAAATTTCATTTTACAAATAGCCAAATGATTTGTCAAATAATATTACCCGATTTCTTTTTTAATCGCTAACAGCTGTCAAATTAGCTGTCAAATATAAAATAAACGTATTTCTTAAGTTATACAGAAAAAAATGAATACTTTTAAATAAAATACAAACATATAACATACTTTAAAACTTTCTATTTACGTAATTTATACCAAAATTTAAAATATGACAGCTGTCAAAATAACTGTCAAATTACTTAAGATGTCATTTATTTATTATTTTCAATACTTAAAGTGCTTAATAGTTAATTTTCTAAGGATCTAAAAAAACATACATTTCACTTTCGAGAAAAAAAATGTACTGAACAATTCTCAACAAAAAAAATTGTATTATACAAGACGCACCAAAAGGGTTTTTAAATTAATATATTCTAATTTTTAAGTTATAATTATGGTTAAAAAAGTGTGCATTTTGGAGGAACTAATATTTTTTAAATTGACAGTTGTTAGCTAACAGAATATCTTTTTGACATTAATATTCAAAATCCTATTGACATATAACTAATTAGTATTTTAAAAAAAAAACATGCTCTTCTTAGTTTAGTTTTTCCTGCTTAAATTTTGAACTGTATATTTTTAAAGCACTGTATATACATTTTTCATTTATTTTATTGAAATTGACAGTTGCCAACAGTATATAATTACAAATTATTATTAACTACGAAACTAATTAATTGTAAATCATTTTAAATTTGCTTTAAATATCTTTCTTCTTAAAAAATAGAATATTTTATTATGATTTAAGATGCTTACTTTGACATTTGACAAAAATTTTGACACCTGCCAAGTAACGTAGTATATTTATTATTAATTTCTTAACAAGTATCCTCTGTATATATAGAAAATGAATATTTTAGATATTTCAATTTTAAAAATACTGAATGAGTTTTTCATTGAGTTTACTGAAAAATTGACAACAGCCGGTAGGATATAGATGAAATAAATAGATATCAATTATGGAACTAATTTATATTCTATATTTCTATATCCTTTTTTGAGTGTAAACTTTGAATATTTGGTAATAATGCAGAATACACATGGTGATTTTTGATTTTGACAGATATTTTGATAGCTGTCATCTAATATAATATACTTGATTTACATTCCCTGCCCAGTGTTCCTTAAATCCTTAGAAAATGAACTATTAAGCACTTTAAGTATTGAAAATAATAAATAAATGGCATCTTAAGTAATTTGACAGTTATTTTGACAGCTGTAATATTTTAAATTTTGGTATAAATTACGTAAATAGAAAGTTTTAAAATATGTTATATGTATTTTCTTTAAAATTATGCATTTTTTCTGAATAACAAGATATATATTAATTTGGCAGCTGTTAACAATAAAGGAAATCGGATAATATCATTTAACATTTGGCTATTTGTAGAATTAAATTTTAAAATTAAAAAGTCAAAAATATTTATACATTTGAGACCTTGACACTGATTTTCATTGTAAAAAAAAAAAACATATATCGCAATAAAAATACGTTTTTAGATTGAAATAATAAAATATTGTGAATGAAAATCAAAAATCCGGCTAGAGGAATTTATTGAGAAATTCATAATGAACATTTTAAAACAAAAAGCATGTTAAAATCATTATTTTTACGATCTCTAGAGTGATTTCGGTAAAACACTACAGTTTTGTCCCACTGTGAGATGGTAGCCCAGGTCTCTTTTTTATACCGTGTTTTACTCATATACAGCGTGGCAAAAAGTATATGAAAAATTGTTCTGAATACAAGTTTTTCATCAGTTTATTTGCCATGTTCCTGTCAACATGAAATAATTTCGTCTTTTTGCGTTTGGTTGTTATGGAGAAAACTTTATTCTTTTTTTAGTGACAACCTGTAGGTTTTCTCTCGATATCTGAAGAAGCAATTTTTTCTCTTTACTTTACACTAAAAATTTGATATGGTTGATATGGTTTTGAAATAATGTAAGTGACTTTTTTGTCACGCTGTATAGGGTGTACCATTTGCAAATTCTAGAGGTAGCACTCCCGGTAAAGCCGGAAGTTGGATAAGTATTATTTATATGTTTATAGTTGACATTTATTTATTAGTTAAGATGCTGAAAATTTTTAAAAAATTGTCTTAATCAATACCAATATACGAGTAGCCCTAAAAGGTATATTTCTTAGGGGGCATACCAATAACTTGATACTCGGTATATATTTTTTAAATTTATATATTTTTTGAAAAACGTTTGTTTTAAAAAAAATGCGTTCCAAAATTACGATTTTAAAGAATTATCATATTGTGTTTAGTTGCTTTTTCTAGATAATTGGTTTGAAATAATGTCTTTATTATTTTCAAACCTCAAGGAAACTCCAGCATCAGCTAATATCTCATACCGTGCACTTCGCAGAAGTGAAAATGTAGTTCATTTCAGAAAGTGACCGCAATTGTTCCCGTGTGTAGATGAAAATACGGAAAGCTGTTGACGTTTCCGCATTGCTTGATTTCGACTGGTTTTTGGTCTAAGATTATTGCCCTCTTGGGCTCTTACGAAACCGGAGAAAAGTGGTATGTTTCAAACGATTTTGAACCCAACAGAATACTGATGGAATTTACCTGATTGCTCATTGTCAGTTCTGAGATGGAATACTAAAGGGCATTCAAGTCACAAGTACATTGATTAATACAGAGTAATTAATTCGCAAGATCTAGGGGGTAATATGTCCTTCGTGTTCAATCTAATTATACGATATTCGAAAAATTGGCCTATATAATTAATTGTTTCCCTAATAGTATTCGCACCAGCACCATCATGTTGAATATAATCTTCTTGATTTCTCAATGGTACTTCTCTGAATTCATTGTTTCATTAAAAAATTGGTCCAACAATCCTTCTTCTGCTCACAGCTGCCACACTTCAATTTTTTGTGGTTGTAGTGGAGTTTCAGTATAAAAGTGAAGATTGTTTGCACTCCAAAGTCTCATATTCTGAGAGCACTTAGCCCGAAAGATGGAACCAAGCCGTATCAGTAAAAAATCTTTTTCGAAGGCAGCGTTGTTAAATAATTGTCAGAACTGTAGTTCCAAATCATGCTTCAAAATTCGTTGACAAGTTGTATAGGGCAAATTCACTTGTTGGCTCAGATGGCTAATTGCTGTTCTTGGATTGTCCGTTATCACTTCTCTAACCATTTCAACGTTTTCTTCTGCCCTTACTCTGGGTATGCCACTTCCTTGTTTCTGATTTGGTGCTTCCAGTTTGCCGATACAATTTAGGAAACGTTTTGTTGACCGGCTAAAATGGCCAAATTGAATAGCTACGTCTGGAAACACTTCCCTGAAGTCCCCCATGTCTCATCGTATACATCCAGTTTCCATTGATTCTACTAGCATTTTTAAAATTAATTTCAAGTAAAACACGCCTCTGTTCTTCCTTAAATTACACAGATCTACAAAAAAAAAGTTATGTCTTTGCAATCAGACCCATCATTTCCTATGTATTTTGATGCACTGAAACCAAATTTGGCAAAAAAAAAAATTTCTACAGCATCAGTTTTTTCTCTACACCCCCATAAACTCTAATAGAAGAAATTTTTCGAAAAAAATTCTTTAATTATTTTTTTATGACCTTTATATTGTTTTTTTGGGTCGCTGATCACGAATCTGAAGTCAAGAATAAATTTCGACTTAATGACAGCTGTCAACAAGCTGTCAACATTTTTACTAAAAAGTCAAGTTGATATTAAATGCATATTCCTACGTTTTTTAGGATGCTCATTACTATTTTGTTGCAGATGTTGTTATATTTGTGAAGGAGCTACTTACATCTTTTTATTTATATATATTTTGTTCTTTTTCTTGTTTTGGTTTTTGTAACTGTTATACCGGGTGGACCATTTTAACCTTTAATAGGAAATAATTCGGCCGGTAAGCGAAAAAATAAAAAAAGTTTTATACAGAAGTTGTTGGGCAAGGAGGGGGAAGTATGGCAATAACTAAATTTGACCTCGACATTAAGACCGAGGGTTATTTGAAGGTCAAAACAACTTTTTCAAATGGAAACAACTATTTTTGACACTGGATTTAAAAAGAGCGGGAAATTTTACCTCCAAAATGGTACTTGTCAATAAGGTCATGGTAAGGTCGAATGAAGGTCAAATTTTCGAAAATTGTTAAATAACGAGGGCTAGCTCGGGATAGGGATTGGAAAGAGTAAAATTTTTCGGTTTTTAAGGTTATTTCAAGGTCAAAGTGATTTGTCAAGCGTGAAACCCTACTTTTGACCTCTGATTTGAAATGTTTAACGTCAAGGCCATTGGTATCAGGAAGTGACCTTATTCGACCCTGACAACTTTAATCAGAAACATTTAACTGTTTCCAATCTCGATCCCGAGCTAACCCTTGTTATTTAACAATTTTCGAAAATTTGACCTTCATTCGACCTTGCCATGACAAGTTGACAAGTTCCGGGGTCAAAAATAGTTATTTCCATTTGAAAAAGTTGTTTTGACCTTCAAATAACCCTCAAGGTCAACTTCGAGGTGTTTATTTACGGTCATGTTCGAGGTGTGTAAATTTAAGGTTACGGTCATACTTCCCCCTCCTTGTCCAACAACTTCTGTATACAATTTTTTCGCTTACCTGCCGAGTTATTACCTATTAAAAGTTTCAAATGGTCCATCCGGTATAACAGTTACAAAAACCAAAACAAGAAAAAGAACAAAATAGTAGATATAAATAAAAAGATCTAAGTAGCTCATTCAGAAATATAACATCTACAACAAAATATAGAGCCATCCAAAAAAAACGTCATGAAAGTTGGCCGAGAAAAAAAAGACATATTTCTATTCTTAATCGAATTTATAACCTTATTTACTTGTCAAGACTGTCTGTTTATAATTGTGACACTTGTCAAAAGTTTGACATAACCGAAAAGCTTAGACATGACAGCTATTTCCATCTATTTCGTTCATAGCCAGAGTTGATGACGTTTTTTTTGGATCTCTATAGTAATGAGCATTCGATACCCTGCATTATAAAAAAATTACCTGTGCGGTGTGAACAATGTCCAGTTTACTCCTATTTATATACCCTTCAGGCAAATGTCAGCAAATAGACAGACAGACAGTCTGATACTTTGACAGTTTGCTAACGCTGTCATTAATTCAAAATTCATTTTTGACTTCGGATTTGTATTCAGCGACCTAAAAAACGTAGGAATATGCATTTAATATCAACTTTTTTACTTTTTAGTGAAATTTGACAGCTTGTTGACAGCTGTCAATAAGTCGAAATTTATTCTTGACTTCAGATTCGTGATCAGCGACCCAAAAAAACAATATAAAGGTCATAAAAAATAATTAAAGAATTTTTTTCAAAAAATTTCCTCTATTATTATGGGGGTTATATGGGGGTGTAGAGAAAAACTGATGCGGTAAAAATTTTTTTTTGCCAAATTTGTTTTCAGTGCCTCAAAATACATAGGAAATGATGGGTCTGATTACAAAGACTTTTTTTTTTGTAGACCTGTGTTATTTATTTTACATATTAATTTCTTTATGTATTATTGTATTAAGAAGCGTACGCCTATTATGGCCCACTTCACATTTTGGCCAACTCTAGTGATCATTAATACCCAACAAAATAGTGACCTTTCAAAATTTAAATCTCATCGACATTATTTTACGGACCATAATTTCGGTGTAAGGGCATTATTAAAATTATCAACTCCAACGTAAATTAACCAGAAGCACTATAGCCAGAGAAGTGCGTCGGAAATCACCGCGATGCCATTACTATCCCTAACAACTCGATAAAATTAAATGTTTTGACTTGCACATTGTGCCCGGCCAAGTAGAGGGCCCCGTAAAACCCGCCGTTCGGGAATATAGGATTACGTTTATACCGACATAAAGACTTGAATATGGTCCATTATCCGAAAAATCCGAGGAGCTCCCACGAGCACAAAGGAGGATCTCTCGTGGTCAAAACACTCTTAAATCGATCCCGGGTCCCATTCGTCCGCAGCAATAAGGGCCTAGGAAGGGCATTAGACGCGGTTCATTATTCCCGAGCCGTACGGCGCTCGGGCGTCTCAGGTTATACAGCGCATTGTGGCCGGGACGTCACACGACATGACAGCCACTTAACATAGGTGTAGGTAAATGGTATAATAGGCATGCGGAAGCTTGGCTCCGCATTGTGCGAATTATTGTCCTCTTGCCTGTTCCGGGTGAAATACGATACCGGGCTTGATTCCGAACTGCGTGCCCCCGTACGCAATCCGAGTCGGCGATCTAGAGTGCTTGACTCAAAAACTCCTATCCAAAATAAAAACATGAAATGTTTAAAATAACGTTTCACGCGACGCTTCAGTCACTTGACGTCGCAGTTTTCCCAAAATCCAACAAGGCATCATTTGGAATCAGTACAAGGAATGATTGACTTCAAGTTATACCCTTTTACAATCTAAATACGAGGGTCAATCCAATATATTTCGGATTTCTTTTGTCAAGGTCAGTAGCGGCGTCGGAAAGCTCTGCCGTTTTTTCATGAATTCACTCATCTTTAACAGCCGCCACCGTCCATCTCAATTTAATTCAGTAGTGCTACAACTCTGAGCAGTGGCGGTGGGCTATAAGGTGCGCTGGTGCGCGCGCACTACCGACAATTTAGCATTAATAATTTTATTTAGTAATTAATGGATGCATTCTTAATTTATCGCCTTGCGTTAATACCATCTGAATATTATTTGGCCGCAGCGTTACGAATCCACTAGACGCTAGGTCTATATCTCCAACGCCACTGGTTTCCGATCGCGGCGCGGGAATCGACACGCGCAATACAAAAAAGCGGGACGACCATCGCACTTCCGTGCAATACGAAAAAGCGAACGCGTATTGTTACTGCTTGCCCCTCCACAATTAGGACGCGTAGTGGGCGAATCTTATAGATATGATGTGCGGAGTTTAAGAGCGCACGAGAGTTATCGATCGGTTAGTTTGTGAATTGTTTTCGTACATTGCGATTGCTGTTTTATCGCTCACGTTTTATAAATATAAACTCGGTTACAATCTAGTTTGGAATAATGAATTATATTCAAAACTTATTAAAAACTCCATTCTCTAACTTGAGTTTGGAGGAAAAAGTCCAAATTAAAACTCTAGGTAGCCCACTCCACAAATTAATTTAAAATTAGCCGTGAAAGGAAAAAGTAAACAATTTGTAAGAACATTTAATAATGACTTATTTAAAAAACATTTGTGGTTAAGTGGATGCGATGTATTGAACGCAGTGTTTTGTTTGGCGGAGAAACACCTTAGACCAAAACTGGAGTAACGGATTTAAATCACATAAACGAGAAAATAAAAAAACATGCAAATTCTGCTGGACACATGAATAATGTTTTGAATTTAGCCATGCTAGGCACTGCAAATATTGCGACAATGCTCGATTCTGCTCATCGACGAGCAGTGGCAGCATACAATGAAGCGGTTTCAAAAAAACAGGTATGTTTTAAACATTATTATTAACTGTATTCGTTTTTGTGGAAAATTTCTATTTAAAACGAATAAAGACATTTTTGCGCAACACCATGTGCCAGGAAAGACTGTCGGCTTTGGCTATGCTCTCCATTGAAAAATACTATTACAAATATCGAAAATTTTAACAACAAAGTAATTGAAAAATTTGCACAATGTAAAAATCGCAGAATTGAGCTCATTTACAAAGAAAATTAGGTAAGTTTTCAAATTGATAGGTTAATAAGAATAACCTTAATATGAGATAAATATTTATCTCATATTAGGGATATTCTTTTATTCTTATGATTATCGTTATTTTTATGTATGGTGCACCCCCAATCTTAGGATCACGCACCGCCACTGACTCTGAGTAAGCAAGAGGTTTGGTCTTCCGGTGCAGTGAGAGCTATTGGGGGATACTTCCCACTGGAGAAGTCATTTCGTCGACAGTGAAACGCCGGCTAGTCATCCTCCAAAAGCTCTGTCACTGCTCGGATGGTTTCCTCTTTCAAGAACGCCGACCATGACATGGATTTTCCAGTTTTTCCCTTCCCTCAGACAAAAAATAATTCCACTCACGTTCACGGGTTTTAGAAATAATTTCATCCCCGACTTCTTCTTTCCAGTTGCCATGATAGAGACAATCTGTATTGCTTGAATCATTACTGTGGGGTACATACTTAAAGAAAAAACGGGAAAATTATATCTAAAAATGGGCAATAATGGTTCAGTCACTTGAAGTGAATATGTTGACGTGTTACACCTCTTGAAGTGACAATGTTTCCTCCCGAACACGCCATGATGTGCTCCTCGAAATGCCAAGGATATTGGATATCGATGTTTGACTTTAGTACTAGCAACTAGAATGCAAAAATCTTCGATAGTTACCAATACTCTGTTATAGTTAATGGAAGATTGGCTTTGCCACATATTATCTGGAGTGCTAGAGTATTTACTATGAAACTAAAAATATGAACCTACGCTGATTCTGAACTATGCCCTTGTACAATTCAAATAGACGATCTCTGCTCCTTGAATCGTTGCTTTAAAGTATGGATTCAGAGAAAAAAATATGCCTCTTCGCAAAAACATGCGTCTACAAATCTGACTGACAAATACTGACATCAAGATTGTCACTAGCAAAAATTTACGATGTTTTGCATCGATTGATTGTTCACTCTGTATATCACATATTTTTTAATATTCTGTACATTTTTTTTCAGTATTTGTACAATGGAGTAAATTAGTTTCCTATTGTTGCTAAGGATATCAAAATCGATCTGCTATTGTTTGAACTGAGGTTGTTCAAAATTGGGCCTAAAATGTATAATCTATATAGACTAGATTTAATCCTTGTATAATCTAAATAGACTACTTCTACTTTTGCTTTGAGGTATGGGTTGAGAGAAAAAACATGCCTGTTTACAAAAACTTGTGTCTGGAAATAGGATAGGAAGCTCCAATAACTCATATTTAGATCTTTTGGATCCATACTTTTTAAAATTCTCTACATTTTTTCGGTAGTACAAATGCGAGGAAATGAATTTTCTACTGTTGCCAAGGACATCGAAATCGATCAACTATTGTTTGAACTATGTTGGTTCAAAATTGGGCCTAAAAATTGCAAAAATTGTAGTCAGTCACCCTAATTAATTAAGACAAGAATTTCCTCAAGATCCACCAAGGTGTCGCTCTTGAAATATCAAGGACTGATTCTGAAGTGTGCCCTTGTGTAATCCACCTTCCACATTCCACCATTCGCACCTTAATGTCTACGGTTGTCTCAGTTTTTTGCGGTAACGACTACGTTGCGATTGCAAATCGTAAACCCAGCCTAAGGAAGCGAATTCCGTTTTTCCGACCCAGCCGGAAGTATGCGGCAATTTAGTCCCAGCCATAAAACGGTGAGCAATGCGCAACTAACTTCGATACAATGCAACATAATTATACAAGAATAATATAATGGTGGGAATGCGCGGCATTTCAGAACGTATATTTCGGGGCTGCACACGAGGAGGAATCCCTACTCCCCTATGGAGATGCTGCAGCAGCTACAATAAGCCATCTTGGGGGTTTAATTGCTTCGCGGGTCCTCACTTAATTTGGAATTTCATTTGGTGCTCGCCAGGTCGCAAATCAGAAAGAGGGTAATCTTATAACTGGCGCGCTTTTCCGACTGCCACGCGATCCAGAAGAGCCGGGAAATCGTCGAAAACGCCGAGGTCGTCTTAGTTTTAACCCTTTGCGGGGCACGGTGGCGCCATACGGTGCCAAATAATATTTCAAATATCACCGGAGTTCATAAAAATTTCAAATTTTTGTGAAAAGAGAGTTAGAATCGTCAGAAATTTGGGATACTAAATAAAATAACCGATTCGAGATTACTAACTCCGACAGCTCCATATGTAAACTTTGGAATGAATCCAGTAGTAAATTTCAATTTTAGGCTACCGTTTTTGAAAAACTTCCTGTATGCAATTTTTGGTGAATGTCAGTATTATTTCAAATATTTAGTCATCAGATTATTAGATCCGCCATTCAGAATTTTTAAAATCTAAGTTCAGGTTAGTAATTAGCAAGCTCTAAATTCTCTGTGTATCAATTTTCAATGAAATCTGGTAATATTTGAAATTTTTGTCCGCCATATTGGATCTGCCATTTTGAATTTTTAAAATCTGAAGTCAGATTCGTAATCAGCGCCCCCGAAAATCGTGACATAATATTTTTTAATGAAATCCGGTGATATTTGAAATTTTTGTTCGCCATCTTGGATCCACCGGATTTTTTGAGAAACCGATTATATAAAAAATGTATGCCGCAAAGGGTTAAGACGGACTTTAACTAGCTGTTAATGTATCCGGTTGATGCAAAAGTATTGAGCCTTGCTGACGTGTTCAAAATTATTATTTATTTTATAAACAGGAGGAATTTAATTTAGAATGTAAGCGCCATATGACTCTACAACTTATCGCCAACGAGTTACCCAATCAACGGGGAGAAAATCGGTCACTAATTGTTGTCAGCAAACAAAAAATATGGTCGTATTGAGAACGACATTCTAAGAAACAATAGCGTTTCTGACATTCTATGTCCTTATTATGGGATTGCCCCTGGAAAATATTGCGTCATGCGTCACGTCACGCTTGCCGGGACCCCCCCCCACCCGGCCTGGATGAGAGTTATCCCTCATTTAAACCTTCATCTCAGCCCTCATTTAACTCTCATATAATTCCTCATTCGTTCCCTCATTCCAACCCTCATACAATTCTCCTCATTTTGGACTTAAGTTAAGTTAACATAAATTAAGTTGACATAATTGTTTGCGAAAGTACAGCGTTGGGTACAGTGGAGGGACACTCCGCTTGGGCGCATCGAAAACTAAACACGATTTCAAATCGATCGCGCTCGTAAAATTATCTTTTCCTCCGCTTAAAAAAATATATCTCGGCTCCGTAGGACCTTCATTTAAAAAAAATGCGTGTTTTGAATGCCAGTTTTCAAATATGCAACGGCCAAAAATGTAAAACCAATATTAAACAAGTTATTCGAAAAAAAACGGTTCGAAAAAATGATACAATGTCACAATGCATTTTTTTATGCAAAAATTAAATAAAAGCTATTTGGTATTTTAATAGCATGAAAGTACAAGTCTTCACGAATAAAATGAGCCCATGATCGTTTCTGTACGATCATTTTTGCCTCTGTAAAAGCTGATTTTTGAAAACGTCTTTTTTTTTAAATCGTTATAACTCGAAAAAATAAAACTTTTTTGAATTTTTCAAAAAAGGATCATTTTCCGCTTGTCCTGGGATATATTTGTAATTAACAAGAAGTCTGTTCAAACAAAATTGGAATTTATACAGCAAAAATACAAAAAAAGCGATTTTTGACGTTTTTTTAATTTTTCTCAAATGTTTATGAACCGATTTTTCTCGTTCAAATTTCATTCGACGCGCAATTTTAAGACCTACAATTTTCTAATTTAACTTTCTTGTGTAGGACTTAAATCTTTCTTTTTTATTTTAAAAAAAAAAACGTTTTTTTTTCTTTTGCGAATTTTTTTGGTTATGTTCGCCATTAAAACTCGAGTAGCAAAAAACGCTATCTTTCTTAGAATTTTTTCTCTATACGACCATATTTTTTGTTTGCTGATAACAATTAGTGACCGGTTTTCTCCCCGTTGTTTGGTCTAGTAATCTTATAACTGGCGCGGCTTTCCGATTGCTACGCGATCCAAAATAGCTGGGAAATCGTCGAAAATGCCGAAGTCGTCTTAGTTTTGAGTCGGCCTTTACCTAGCTGTTAATGTATCCGGTTGATGCAAAAGTATTGAGCCTTGGTGACGTGTTCAAAATTATTATTTATTTTATAAACAAGAGGAATTTAATTTAGAATGTAAGCACCATATGACTCTACAACTTATCGCCAACGACTAGGCGGTATAGTCTGCGGATACCACGTTTCCAGAACTCACGCGATTGTGAAGCGAAAAAGTTTTGTATCACTATTTGTAGATGGTGACGATCGTCAAATGATTTGTTTATCAAATGTTGGTTGAGGGCACAGAACAAAATTTTACTACCCTTTCTAAAACAAATTTCAGTTGTTTTTTCTTCTTCGTTTTGTTCTTCTTTCATTTTTGCCGTCTTTTTTGAATTTTCATGACGTTTTTGGTTCAACTTTAGAAATGTTTTCTGTACAGGAAAAATGGTTCCAAAACGGCTCAATTAGTCACATAGATACTCTCAAGATTTCCCTTTAATATGAGTGCAAGAACTTTGAAAAGGATTTAATATTTTCAGGTATTCACGATTTATTGGAAACATCGAAACTTTATATTTTTAGCGATACTTTTTCATTAAAAAAACTGAAGCTCTGTCATCTCTAAGCATTATTCTTGCGACCTAGGGTCAATCTAAGATTAGCGAATCAAATGCACCTGGTAGTGTATGCAGTGACATCTTCAGAACTCAGAACAATCATACGAGGTGATACTATTAAATAACCGAACTGACGCTGCTACCAGCGCCTTGCGAGCGTGTCGTCACAAGTTTGAACAGAACTGTGTCTGGTGACACTTTCCCCACCCTGAGCTCACTGGACAAGCCAGTGGATCGCTCACTTTGACTGCAGCACTTCTACGCATCAGTGACGCGTTGAAAAAATGTTAAGTGTTCAGATGGAGCAACGGGTTCATCTCAAGTTTCTTGTTAAACTGGGGAAAACTTTTACAGTAACTTCTAAGCATCAGAGGACTTGCTGAAATAGCAAGAATCGACAATTAATGTGTTCGCCAGATTTTGCATGAATAGTTCAATATGGGCAAAGTTTGTGTAAAAATGGTGCCAAAACTCCTCACTCCCGAACAAAAGAAATCAAGAATGAACATTTGCGCTGACATTCTAAAAAACATTGACACTGATCCAGGTTTGTTAGACCTGGTGACACTGAAGGGGACAAAATTCGAAAGTGTGGAAGCGGTTAAAGCAAAAGCGACGGAAGTTCTGAATCAGCTGATAGAAGCGGACTTCCAGCACTGCTTTCAACAATGTAAAAGTCGTTTGGAGCGGTGTAGAGATCGCCAAGGGGAGTACATTGTAGGCGAAAAAGTTGCTACTCTAATTGATAACGAATATAAAGTGTTATGACTAGAGTTCGTGCGAGCGCGGAGTGTAACAGGACCGTAGGCAGTTTACGAATGAAAATGTTAATATGTTCAAAGAAACTATGTTGCATCATAGTACATTATTAAATATCATTACTTATTACCAAGCGCGAATGTCACAGGGCCGACACTGTGCATGTCTTGCCCTTGATTCGTTGGCCTTCACAACTCACAGCTGACTTGCATTACGAAAACTGCGCAAGCAATTTTAGTTATTTATGGCCCGCTGTCACAGACAGTCACCGGTATTGACTTGAAAAGAAAGACGGGAAGTATTTCAAACGTGGTTTGACAGTGATCCTGAGGGTTTTAAGGACATACGTATTCAAGGAAATGACCTTTTTTGTACTGTGTGTGAACGCATTATAAATTCTTCAGATAAAACTAAAGTAACAAGACATCTGAAAAGCCATGCCTCGTCCAGCGCTGACGACTCCGTATTTTTCTATGAACTTACGGAAGCCTTTGTTGCAAGCAATATTCCATTAAACAAACTAGAGAACCCCAAGTTACGTACGTTTTTTAGAAAAATATATGGACCGAAAAATTCCTCATGAAAAGACTTGCAAATGTCGATCGGGTTTACAACAATGTAGTGACATCAATACGCGAAGACATTGCGAACAATTTCGTGTATTTTATTATAGACGTTAAGCGGTCCTTTTCCATACACAAGTTAATATTAAGTGATAAACATCGCCGCAGAACACTTAGAAAAGCACATAATAATAATATGTTCTAACCACCGCCAACCTGCCATGGGAACCTTGTCTCAACACTGACGTTTGTCGGGTAAGTGTTCCATAATATTCGTTAACTGACTACGGTCCTGTTACACTCCGCGCTCGCACGAACTCTAATTATGATAGCAGTTGGGTTATTCAATAGCCACACCTCGTACGTACGTACTATTTCTAAGATTCCTAGAAGACGACGATCTCGCTAATAGATTTAATAGCACCCTTACATGGTACCAGCTCTCACAGCTACCCAGAAGTACCCTCACGCAGACTCGGATCGGCTCTCAATTAAAAAGTATGAGTGGCGTTTCCGCGACCACCCTGTAGATCGGGCGCAGGTATGCTCGCACTTCTCGCCGCGTCGCGAAACACCTCGGCCGCATTGTTCAGACGCCCGAAGGAATTAAAACGGTGCCGGGCCCGAGGAGGAATAATAATAATAATAGGCGGCCAGGAAACGCAGGCCGCGAACCCCGCTCTTGACGTGCGCCTTGCGTTAACGGCCGGAATAGGCAGCCCGAACGTCACCTGCACAGCGGTCTTGAAGAGATAAAATAAATCAATAATAAAAAAAAAATTAAAAACAAGCTTTTATTTAAATGCTCTAAAAAAGAAGAAAATAAACTTTAAATTGAATCAAACCCATCAATTTATTACATTACACAATTTATATGATATAAAAGCTTGTCTCGAGATTTACTTGTGTAGATGTATTTACCTATTTTATAAAATACATATTTTCTTTCTTAGATTTTCTTATGTCAAGATGAAGTTACATAATTATTACATTCTCGTTTATCTATACAAATCTCGTGACAAGCTTTTGTATCATATAAATTGTGTAATGTAACAAATTGATGGGTTTGATTCAATTTAAAGTTTATTTTCTTCTTTTTAGAGCATTTAAATAAAAGTTTGTTTTTAAAAAAAAGTTTTATTAATTTATTTTTTATTTTTTAGTTATCGTCGTGTTTTTTGTATATAAATGTTTCTCAACCTGTTCATACTATCCCTAACCTATACCAAGTTATAACTTTAAAATTGGTATGGTGGCCATCTTGTTTTTCGCCATTTTGAATTTTTTCACCACCGCTAGAATTTGCCTAGGGTATATGTTGATATTAGTTAAATCACAACCCCGCTAAGTCTTACTGTTTAGCCGGGCAGTAGTACACCATCTCCTCGAAGGGTTGAACGCAGACGTCAGTTTATTCGTATTCTTCTTAGCAAACCCTTTCATTTGATACCCACATTATGGGAGTGCTTAAAAGTAACTAGTCCGCCAACTTGGGCGGTCCGCCATATTGGATTTAGAGTGGTCATTTTATTTTTTTGTATTCTTCTCAGCAAACCCTTTCATTTGATACCCATATCATGGGAGTGCGCAAAAAATTACTAGTCCGCCATCTTGGGCGGTCCACTTTTGAACATAAATATCAATTATTATAAATGCTACACATAGTATTTCAACAGTACAAATTCAGTACTAAAGTATTTATAACGCTCTTGATAGGATTACACTTTCTAGGTGATTTTAAAAGTTCATTGTTTTTTGCTTTTTGTGAAATAAAATTAACCATAGAAACCTTCACGTTTAGGGCCGCTGCTACACGCTAAAACAATTTATTGGACTGCAGTTTCAATTGATATTTTAATTTTATATTTAAATTACCTTTCTAACAGCTGTTAAGGGTAGCAGTGAACCATTATTATCTCATTCTCTTTCAAAATAGAGTATCAAAAATGCTACGAATTCTTGGCAGCACCTCTTTAACTGTTTTATCATTTCGCAAACGGAAGGCTGACAACTATAACACTTTGATTGTTTTGAAAATAACTTCAGATCTGCTGCCAACTGCGTAACAATCAATATCAAGCGCGAAATTTAAAATTCAATAAAGCATTTGCACACATGGCACACATTTATTAGTCATCAGTGACGTGCATCCGTTTTTATTTTCTACAAAGTATAATTTACTACATTTCATAGCAGAATAATAATGAATAATAATATACCTATGTACCGAAAAATACAAATAATTAAATTCCTCCTTGACATTTCAAAAGAGTAATAGCAAAAGTTTTTTTTTTTGTTCAAACTAAGGTATCAAGAATTATTTTATTGTCATATATTCGAATTAAATATGTCTTCTTTATAAACTTTTTTTGTGTACATGTGTACATTTTTTTACCGGATTTATACTAATGGGGAAATAACGGATAAAAATAATTATGAAGTGATAAACTTGCCAAAAACTTAAATTAAACTGAAAATAGCTTTAACATACTTTATAATTTGAGTCACTACGCGCTTTGAAGTATTTCGTCCAAAATTTGATAAACGACTGTTAAAAAAAATAGTGTCAATTAAGACCCTTGCTCACGTTATTTTACATTTTGATATTCCTAGAAATAGAAAGTTATTTAAAACTGGTCAGAACCAATATAATCATATAAAACCTTTACTTTTTTTTTAAATATTTAACATTTACAGAACCCAAAATAAACACAAAATCTAAACTTAAATTATATTATTTTTGTGTTTAAATAGTTGATTGTTCGTAAACATAAGGAACAGCTTAGCGAGTTTTTTTTGGCAGTTTTTTATCTGCTATTTTTCAGGGGTGGGATCCGTTAAATTCATTCTCTTTTTAATATAAGCTCAGTTAAACGAAAAAAGTTGATATGACGCAATCGATAAGCTTATGTAACGAAACAAAAACGCATCATATATGTTATGTTCTGAATATGAGAAACAAGGCTAATACCTAAGAATATTACAAAATACTTGTTATCTACCATTCCGAACAGAAGAGACGGATAATTATGTATAAAAGACTGGTTTTCTTAAAGTTAGCGCATCATAAACGAAACAGTGATTTTTGGTTTTGACGTGACGGCACTACAGTCGTTCGAAATTAAATTTTATTGTAGACGCGGCCACCCCAGGCCGCGTGGAAATTACATTATTACGAGCTTACCCATTAAAGAGGCGATAATTTCGGGACAGAACGGCAATGCAATAAATATAAATGTGATGATCAGCGAGTAAGAGGCTCGAGCAGGGTCGCGGCAGGAACGCTAGGGAAACACAAAGCATCACACCACAAATTTAGTGAGCTGTGAAGGGCCACTAATAGTCTGCAGTCCCGTGGCGTACAACTTCCTGTATTTTTCAATTCGGCAAGACGTACGACGTTTTAAAAAAAAAGGTTAAATTCTGCAAGTATGAAAATTATTATAAATACGTCTACATTAATTATTGTATTGATTTTTTTTCATGTTTATATTTTCATATTTTTCATATTTATATATTTATATTTTATATTACACATTTTCTATACCTATCTTTTATCGATTTTGAGTTATTTCCGTTTTTTTTTTTTTTTTTTTTTTCATTAGCGCCATCACCTTTGCAACTATCTATCGTGGTCATTTTTAGAAAATTAAGTATCGGTTTTAGCATTGTGCTTAATAGAATCCTAAAGCCATGTAGCGACACTTCTATTATTTCTCACAAATATACAGGATGTTTAAAATAGAACTATCATTTAGTCTAACTTCAAACCATCCAAACTGATTTTGTTTTCAATACGATGCCGCATATTTTATTTTACGTTTCAGTGTATAATTAATTCCTAATCCATCTAATTAGCCCCCCCCCCAAAGGGTCAAGTAAAAACCAAAATACTCGGGGGATTGGGGTTGCCGTTTCCTCCAATGACCTTTTTTTTTTTTTTTAATCTGCGTTGGGCGCCCCCCCCCCCCAAACATAAATGCTGGCTACGCCCTTGTTCGTAGAGCATTTATTTGTAGACAGGACAAAGATTTTTCGCCAGTTGGGCCAAGTCGAAAAAAACAGAGATTTTTGTTTTCAGCACTCAAGGGATTCAAATATGTACTGTGTAAGCAAAAATTTTATGACAAAGCAAAAAAGTTAGTCTGACCTAAAATGATTTTCTTTCTTTGATTCAGCTTTCTCCTTTTTTTTCTAAGACCGAATTTTGTTTTTAATTTTATTCTATAAAAAGGTTTAATTATATTTTTCTATTATTCTATTCTAAGATTCTGTAAAAGTTATGCAAAGAAAGTAGTATTTTTGTTCAATCTACACTTTTAGTAATTCCTGTAAAACAAAGGATTTCTATTCAGTAAGAACGTTTTAGTAACTTCTTTACCAACGCGCCCGTTTTTTTTTCTGTTGAATATATGGGGGTTTTTTTTAAATAAAATGAATGCACCATAAAAAAAATAAATCAATTGGCTACAATTGTAGCCCATGCGCCTAATAGAATGCACCACTGAAGTCCACGCGTCTAACGTAGGCACGCTTTATGTTCATTGACTCTTACCAAAATTGATCATCTTGTCTGCCCAATCTTTGCGAAACTTGTTTGTTAAAACAAGATTCTGTGAAAGTTCGTTTAGTTTTAAAATACAGAAGTAGTAGTTTTGTTAATTCTACATTTTTTTTAGGAATAACTGTAAAACAAGGGTTTATTTTCAATAAAAAGGTTTTAGTCATTTCTTTACCGACGCATTAGTTTTTTTTTTTTAAATATTGGGTTTTACCTCATACCAAGATCCCATATATTCCATATACGGGGTGTTTTTTTTTCATTAAGTGATCTTTCTACCTTGAAGAAATCGATTTTTTTTACTTATTTTAAAAGGAAATACTATCAAAAACAAGTTTTCAATACTTCTACAGGGATATTTAAGTTTAAAATTTATTAGTGAAAGTATAAAGCGAGGCATTTTCGACGCTTCGCTGTGTTTGGATCTTATTCCATGCCCCACTTTCTTTTGAACATGGACAATTAATTTCATGGATTGAGGATGCAAGAGGAGTATGAGGAAGAGGAGGAAGGTCTTATCTATAGCCCACGCATGGCAAATAGAACGTAAATTGCTTTTTTTAACATCCTTCTAAAAACTTTAAACTCAATTTTCTCGAAACCATGGTTTTTGATCTGGTTAACATGATTTAAGAAAAACTAATTAACCGATTGCTCTGATTTTTTAATATGTTATTGTACACATTTATAGCTATAGCCTGGACCAAAATCAAAAAGATAGGGAACGAATTTTCCGATTTTTAGTCGATTTTCCGTTAAAAAAATGTTTATTTTTTAAATGGCCGCCATTTTGTTATTTTTCGGTGAAAAAAATTTCCTTTTGGTCCAATAATTTGCCTTTTTTTTTCAGATGTTCCAGACAGTCGAAATTATGTTAACCGTCATTTTTTCTATTTTTTTGAAAAAAAATTCGTGTGACTAAAAAAAAAACAATGTAATAACCCAAAAATAAATATATTTTTGTACTCTTATGTATGAATAAATATACCTGCAAAATTTCAAAACAATATATGCCTCTAAAAAATGATTTTTCATTGTCAAGGTAGAAATACCTCAAGAAAAAAAAATAAATTAATGCACCAGTAAAAAAAATTAATAAATTGGGCTTCAATTGTATAGAGTCTAATAAGAGTCCTAAAGCCACGCACCTAACGTGGAATTAAGTGAGCTTTATGTCCATTGAGTCTTATCAAAATTGATCATCTTGTCTGCCCAATTTTTGCAAATTTTTATATTAAAACAAGTGGGTTTTCCGCGTGCTTCCTTTAACGGAAAAGTATTTAGTTCCTAAAGTTCAGTCCAGTAGGTAGAGACTTTTATGTGTTCTTGAAACATATAGGGCTAGTTTTGACGGTTTCCTATGTATTTTTTTGCATAGAACACAATGCGCTGGGTCCATAGAGCTGAAACCGTCCGCTAATTTTTTAAATTAAAAATTTGTGAAAAAAAAACGTATTTTTTTACATTTTCGCTTATATCTCCTTGGCATATTTTATATAGCATGCATTTAATAAGTTGTAGCCTATTTAATTTCCAAAATTTCAAGCCCAACCCGAAGTCTCCAAGTGCTATTGTTAACTTGCAAATGACTGCTGAAGTTGAAAAAGTGCCTTTTTTCTACACGACTACCTTTTTGACGTAACATTGTTTTATTGTAAGTATTGTTTTAGCGTTGCCGCTTCCAAATTCTCGGAAGTGTGACTATAATATCTTGAAAGTACGCTTCAAGACGCGTATTTTAAAAAACATGGGCGTCAAGATATTATAGTCACAATTACAAGAATTTCGAAGCGTCAACGCTAAACCAATATATACGTCAAATTGAAAAAGGTAGTCGCGTAGAAACGTTATAAAACTGGCCCAAATTAATATTTTTCAAAATCTCAAAAAAGTCTCGCAAACTTGAAGAGATTTATGATTTTTCTAGCCCAACCCGGTCAATATCGTACAATAAACAAAGATATGGCGTCATTGTTAATTAAGGCGTGCAAAAAATGCGATCGTTAATTACTCGAAAAGTTATTAACGGTTCGAGCTGAAATTTTTTTTGTAACTTCATACTACAAATAACAGTCCCTACGAGAAATTTCATGATCACAGTCGCCCTACTTTCGAGGTAAAAAAATGGTGAAGAAAAAGCACTTTTTCAACTTCAGCGGTTATTTGCAAGGTAACAATAGCACTTGGAGACTTCGGGTTGGGCTTAAAATTTTGGAAATTTAATAGGCTACAACTTCTTCAATGCATATACTATATAAAATATGCCAAGGAACGGAGATATAAGTGAAAATGTGGAAAAAAAGCCGTTTTCTTTTCACAAATTGTTAATTTAAAAAATTAGCGGACGGTTTCAAGCCCAAGGGACCCCCCCCAAGGTTTTTTAAACAAAAAAAAAAAAAAAGGGAACGCCCCAAACCCCCCCCCCATTTTTCCAAAAAAAAAAAAAAAATCGCCCCCCCGCCCGCCAGCGGGGGGAAAAAAAAATTTCCCCTTTGAGGGGGGGGCGGGAAAAACCCCCCTTTTTTACAAAAAAAATATAAAAAGGGGGGGGGAGGAGAGAAAAATTTTTTATAAATCCCACATAAAAAAAACCCCCTTTAAAGGGGCCCCCCCCCCTGGGTTCTACGCAAAAAAAAATACATAGGAGACCGTCAAAACTAGCCCTATATGTTTCAAGATCACTTTTTGATGATTTTAGCTCCCTGCCTACTGGACTAGTTGGGAAGTTGGCTTCCGAGACGGCGACTGCAGACTACATCGCGCCGGGAGCCTTCTAGACGCGAATGATCCGCCGGTGACAGGCGCACAAAAGGGCCCGGGTGCCCAGCAGGGGTTGACGCTCAGCGGCTACGGGCGCGCCAAAATCGGCCCTAAGCCCTCGGGGCGCAAGGCCGTCGCTCGCCCCGATTCGAATCCTACGGAACCAATACCTATATGCCGATTCCCCGGCGAACGTTTAATTCGAACTGGTCCGCGTTGTAGCGGCGGCAGAGTAATACGCGTTCGATATCTGTTAATTAAAAACAAATCCATGCAAACATTTTTAAATAATTTTATCGTGTAAATGTAGGCGTTAAGCGTCGGGATTTGTAATTAGAATGGTATAAATTCTGTCTGTCGCTTTGTCTGTTAATCTTGTTATTGTACTCGATAACTCGAGAATTCCTTAATTAACCCCTTGAGGGGGAAGGGGGTACGAATATGTACCACGTTTTGTTGTCTCGGTTTTTTTCATATTTCCGATATATTTTGTGCAAAATTGCAATAACTTATACATATATTTATATGTTTGTTATAAACAACTACCGTGAAACGCGTTTTTGTAGAAAAACATATGTTTTTCCGTAACGTAGACAGCTGAGACTGAAATTTTTTCTATGAATACATAGAAAAAAAAAATCAGTCGAATTGACGAATTGACGAATAGTCAATTCGAAAATTTTTAAAAAGTTGGAAAGATTAATTTGTTTATACGTTATCATATATAGTGATTTTGTACATTTTTTACAACCAATAATTATTTTTGTACGCCCTATTAAATCGGCCAAAATCAAAATACAAAAATGATAGTCAGACTTGAGGCCTCTATACAATTTCACTAAAAACACATTTTAACTATACCAGTAAAAATATCGAATTTTGTACAATTTTGTACAACCAAACAAAATAAAAAAATTAGGTTTAAAAATTGTCCCCCCTCCCGACAATTTTTAAAAATTTGGAAAAAAAACCCCCCTTTTTCCCCCCCCCCCTTATTTTTTTTTTTTTTTTTCCCCCCCAAAAATTTTTTTTTTTCCCCCCTTTTATCCCCCCCCCCCCAAAAAAAACAAAAAAAGGTCCCCCCCGCCCAGGGCCCCCCCCCCCCCCCCCCCCCCCCCCCCATCCTTTTCCCCCAAAAAGAATTTTGTACACCCTCCAAAAGTGAAAAAAATCAAGGTTCAAAAGTGGTACTCCATCCTGACAATTTTTAAAAATTTGGAAATATTAATTTGTATATACGTCATCATATGGAGGAATTTTTGTACATTTTTGTACAAATAATAATTATTTTTGTACACCCTATTCAATCGGCCAAAATCAAAATACAAAAATGATAGTCAGACTTGAGGCCTCTATACAATTTCACTAAAAACACATTTTAACTACACCAGTAAAAATATCTAATTTTGTACAATTTTGTACAACCAAACAAAAATTTTGTACACCCTCAAAAGTGAAAAAATCAAGGTTCAAAAGTGGTACTCCATCCTGACAATTTTTAAAAATTTGGAAAGATTAATTTGTTTATACGATATGGAGGAATTTTTGTACAACTATATAATTATTTTTGTACACCCTATTCAATCGGCCAAAATCAAAATACAAAAATGATAGTCAGACTTGAGGCCTCTATACGATTTCACTAAAAACACATTTTAACTACACCAGTAAAAATATCGAATTTTGTACAATTTTGTAGAACCAAACAAAAATTTTGTACACCCTCCAAAAATGAAAAAATGAAGTGTCAAAAGTGGTATCAATACTGGCTATTTTTAAAAAATTCAAAAAGATTAATTTGTTTATACGTCATCATATAAAGTGATTTTTGTACATTTTTATACAACCAATAATAATTTTTGTACACCCTATTTAATCGGCCAAAATCAAAATACAGAAATGATACTCAGACTTGAGGCCTCTATACAATTTCACTAAAAACACATTTTAACTACACCAGTAAAAATATCGAATTTTGTACAATTTTGTAGAACCAAACAAAAATTTTGTACACCCTCCAAAAATGAAAAAATGAAGGGTCAAAAGTGGTATCAATACCGGCTATTTTTAAAAATTCAGAAAGATTAATTTGTTTATACGTCATTATATAGAGTGGTTTTTCTAAATTTTTGTACACTCAATAATTATTTTCGTACATCCTATTTAATCGGCCAAAATCAAAATACAAAAATGATAGTCAGACTTGAGACCTATGTACAATTTCACCAAAAACACATTTCAACTACACCAGTAAAAATATCGAATTGTGTACAATTTTGTACACCCAAACA